>JAVSCE010018272.1:0-17450 GCA_032199065.1 Smutsia gigantea
CTATCAAACTACCAACAGCTTTCTTCAATGTACTGGAACAAATAATTCTAAAATTCATATGGAACCACAAAAGACCACGAATAGCTAAATCAATCCTGAGAAGGAGGAATAAAACAGGGGGAATTACACTCCCTGACTTCAAGCTCTACTACAAAGCCACAGTAATCAAGACAATTTGGTATTGCACAAAAACAGACCCACAGACCAGTGGAACAGAATAGAAAATCCAAACATTAACCCAAACATATACAGTCAATTAATATTTGATAAAAGTGACTTGGATATACAATGGGAGATGACAGCCTCTTCAGCAGCTGGTGTTGGAAAAACTGGACAGCTACATGTAAGAGAATGAAACTGGACTACTGTCTAGCCCCATACACAAAGGTAAACTCAAGGTGGATCAAAGACCTGAATGTAAGTCATGAAACCATAAACTCTTAGAAAAAAACATAGGCAAAAATCTCTTGGACATAAACATGAGCAACTTCTTCATGAACATATCTCCCCGGGCAAGGGAAACAAAAGCAAAATGAACAAGTGGGACTATATCAAGCTGAAAAGCTTCTGTACAGCAAAGGACACCATCAGTAGAACAAAAAGACATCCTACAGTATGGGAGAATATATTCATAAAAACCGTATCTGATAAAGGGTTGACATCCAAAATATATAAAGAACTCATGCACCTTAACAAACAGAAAGCAAATAATCCAATTAAGAAATGGGCAGAGGACATGAATAGACACTTCTCAAAAGAAGAAATTCAGATGGCCAACAGGCACATGAAAAGATGCTCCACATCGCTAATCATCAGAGAAATGCAGATTAAAACCACAATGAGATATCACCTCACACCAGTGAGGATGGCCAACATCCAAAACACAAACAACAACAAATGTTGGAGAGGATGTGGAGAAAAGGGAACCCTCCTACACTGCTGGTGGGACTGCAAATTAGTTCAACCATTGTGGAAAGCAGTATGGAGGTTCCTCAAAAAACTCAAAATAGAAATACCATTTGACCCAGGAATTCCACTCCTAGGAATTTACCCTAAGAATGCAGCAGCCCAATTTGAAAAGGACAGATGCACCCCTATGTTTATTGCAGCACTATTTACAATAGCCAAGAAATGGAAGCAACCTAAGTGTCCATCAGTAGATGAATGGATCAAGAAGAAGTGGTACATATACACAATGGAATATTATTCAGCCATAAGAAGAAAACAAATCCTACCATTTGCAACAACATGGATGGAGCTAGAGGGTATTATGCTCAGTGAAATAAGCCAAGCCGAAAAAGACAAGTATCAAATGATTTCACTCATATGTGGAGTATAAGAACCAAGAAAAAAACTGAAGGAACAAAACAGCAGCAGACTCACAGAACCCAAGACCGGACTAATAGTTACCAAAGGGAAAGGGACTGGCGAAAATGGGCGGGAAGGGAGGGATAAGAGGGAAAAAGGGGCATTACAATTAGCAGATATAATGTTGGGGGGGCACGGGGAGGGCAGTACAACTCAGAGAAGACAAGTAGTGATTCTATAGCTTCTCACTATGCTGATGCACAGTGACTGTAATGGGGTTGGTGGGGGGGACCTGATGAAGGGGTAGTTTAATAACTGTAATATTGCACATGTAATTGTAGATGAATGATAATAAAATAAATTATATTAAAAAAAATTAAAAGTGTGTGTGAGAAAATATTGAACGCTTACTGTAGTTTATTATCATAATTGTTATCCCACTTTCACAAAACTCATTGTTTGGGGTCTTTTTAAAGTGTTGAGAATAAATACCTGGCTCCTTATCAGTAGTTGCCTGACAGAAAAACAAGATGTCTTGTTTTCTAGTTAAATCTGTAAGAAGAGTTCATCTCAAGCAAAATAGAATCCCTGGGTTAACAGTCTCCAAATAGACATAACTAAGGTAGTTTAATGCATACCCAAACAAGAAGGTAGGTCAGTAAAAATAAAGGTCAAAATATTTGATTGAAACAAGGTAATCTCTCTTAACTAAAAGTTTATTTTTTAATTAGCTATTTTGACCTTGTAGAATCAAAGACTGTTTCTTGTTCCTCTCCTACTGTTGTTAAAATTGCTCTGTAATCTGTACATACAGAAGTTTATACTAAAAAAAACCCCAGTACTTGAACAGATCTTATTAGTGTTACTAGTTTTTACAGTAACCTAACAGACCATTTAAGGATTGAAAACATGCCTAGGAATGGAAATATAACAAATGACTTCTAAACATCAGGCAATCTGAAATAGGAGTCCTGTCAGCAGGTCACAAAGAACCATTTTCCATCATTTTTCTGTTCACTAATTGAGCAAGTATTTAAGCACTTCCCACATACCAGGCGCCGTTCATCGTACCAGATGTTAAGGATGTAGAAGTGAACCAAAGAGATCAAAATCTAGCCTCAGGGAGCATCTATCTGGTAGGTGGAAGTGAAGTGCTTAACATTTAACATCTTTTCTTAATCTAAGAATAAATCACATGCTATTTAAATAATCTCTAGATCATCATAGATTGAGTTCAAGAACAGCTATGGAAGAGATATTATACCACAATATATTATTTTTCTTGATTTAAACAATTACGAAAGTTTGTCCTTTTAGTTCATTTAAAGTAACCATATAAGTGATTGTTTTCTCTATGATTAAATTTGTGTACATCTCCTTAGAAAATTATGCTTTTCTTTTTATTTTACAAAAGAGAGACAAAAGTTTAAGGGTTTAAGGTTACCCAGCTAGTTTGCAGCAGAACTGGTAATAGAGTTTGTTTTATCTGCTACCATTTTAGTAGATAAAATTTAGAACTTAGTAGTCACTTTGTTTTAAATTTAGAACCTTCTTAGAGTGATCTGCTCTGAATTGAAAAGCAAGAACTGATATTTATTAAGTACCTAGTATGAGCCAGGTACTTAACATATGTGGAGAGGCAGGTATGATCGGGCACAATTCTCAAAGGAGAAGACTTTTCTGAATGCAAATAGATAATAGGTAACAAGACTGAAGTTTACATATTGGTCTTCAGCTTTCTAATGTCCTAGGCTACATCTAAATGAAAATGGTACATCTGTTTACATTTAGATTGCCTTTAGAACTTAAAATAGACTTAATAATCAACATTTACATTAATGTCTAAAAACAACAGATTCTGATAACTGACATTTAATAAGCAGTTACTGTACTAGATACTTTCAATGGAGCGCACCACTTAATGTTCACAGCAACAGTTATTAACCATACTTTATGGTTGAGGAAACTGAGGTCTAGAGAAATTCAGTGGCCCTTGGTCACACAGTTTGTGGAGTCAGGATTCAAACTTGAGACTGTTGCATGCAGGAGCCCAGACTTCTAACCCATTTCTTCAATAAATGTCACCAAAAGGAAATGGTAAGAGGGGGCAACTGAGGGAGACCTGCTGCCTCTGGGACAGTATCACATGTGCTGGGACAACCTCTTCCCGAGCTGGAAGGTCCCTCAGGACAAAGAGGGGGGCTGTCCCTTTCTGTCCAACCGTGGGATCACTGATCTAATTCCAGGACAGCTAAAGAAAGGAAGCTTCTGCTGGAGACTTGCTGCTGTATGTTGGGGTAGGTGGGATGAGGACCAAGGGTGGATTTACCTGGAAGGCAACAGACAAAAGCAGTTCTCTGCCTGAGTCAGGAGCATTTCCTAAATGCTCCAGTGAAAGAACAATGTTTCCTCACATTTGCACAGCAAAATGGGAATTGGCAGCAGTATAAATGCTGGCTGAAAATACATGTTGGGGACAGTATCTTCTCTTTTTTTGGTAACGTCTCAGGCTTTTAGTCATTCACTTGAATACTTCTGAATACCTAGTGTGTAAGTGGCTCTGTGCTAGGCAGAGTGGGGGACTTGAAAGTGTACTTTGCAGGAAATTGGAAGTGAAAAGACAAGGCTACAGTGGAGTGAATCTTAATCCAAATCAAAATGGATTTAAAAATCTAAGTATAAAATGAAAGAGGGAGTTTACAATGAAATGAGAGAAGAAACATGATAATTTCAAACACAGATCTAATGTAGAATTATCCACAATAGAATAAATATCCATCTAATTATGTTGACTGAAGAAATTGCCCAGTCTGCCTTTCATATTTGGTTGTGTAGATATCATCACTAAAGGACAGTGATGTTAAATTTATACCCTATTTAGGTAAATTGAGATGGTACAGGTAAGGTGCTGAAACTCTTATGATAGTACTTGGTAAATATTTTGAGAGTATTAGAGAAAAAAATTAGATTTTCATAAAGTGATTCCAGTTACTTACCAGGTCTAATAGGGCATATGATGTCCGTTCACCTTTAAAAGACTACCAGAATGTTCAACCCCCTAGCTGCAAAATCTCCCATTATTACAATATTACATTTCTAGGATGCCAGTTAATTACATGTTAATTTATCAATTGTTTGAATTTGTTGGCTTCCAGATGTTTTTTTATGCAGTATTTTGGTTTAGAAAGACACTCTAGTGTTATCAATAACAAGGTGTCAAATCTTGTGTGTGTCACTCTTGGGAACCTGTCTTCAGATGGCTTATCTCATTCTTTTTGGTTTCTGCACAAACAGCAAAGGGTGGATGCTTTTTTCTAATTTATCTCCCATCTTCTGTGACTATTCCCTATGTGGGTTGTGTACCCCTATATACTAAGTTTGGGGAGTTTATAAATATAGCATGGATTTCTCTTTGGTTTAAAAAAAAGTTGTATTATGGAGCTTATGTAAATATTTTCCTTTTTTCCCTCCCTGATCATAAACTTGCACTCACTCCTGGATCTGGAACATAACCAAGCTGAAAGATGAGATCATGTTTGTGGAACACAGTGAGGTCTCAGCAAGAATCTTCTAATTTGAGAGGCATCTGTGCTTTATGCAGTCATGTGCCAAAATGCTGAAGAATAAAAGCAGGAGTTGAAAAGTTATCTTCAGCTTTGGGACTAAACAAAGAAAGGATTTTCGTTTTTGTATGTTTTTATATTCAAAGTAACTTATTTTCCTTTGTAAACACAATTCTGTTTCATTTTTTTTCCTTCTGTTTCATTTTTTAAACAATTGACTTGAAAGTCAATTGCTAATACAAATGCAGTCTTCCTTTTATTTTATTTTTAGTATTATGTAAATTGATTATATAAAGACTGTTAACTCTTTCGTTCTTATTTTGAAATTAGCAACATTTTAGATTATTTATTGCCTGATTTGCTTTTTTAATATGGAGAAATATTTTCTTTTATTTCTTTTACATGTAATTGTACATGATTACTATTTATTAATGGTTTTATTTGCTTTTTCAACATGGAAAGATAATTTTCCCTTTTTCTCATGTAAATACACACATACATATGAGGATAACTATACTCTTTTCCTGACAGATGTTTATCACATGTGGGGCTTAGCATGAAGAATAAGCATGTCTCAAGAAGGTCCCACCCCAACGCCCCTTTGAAACATTTTTATGTGGTTCCATGAAATAGTGCATATTTTAGTAGATGTCATGGTGCTATGCTGAGGTCTTTGTTTTCAGACAGTTCAGTTCAAACTATGGGCTGTGGGCATCTACTGTTTTTCTGTGCTCACTCCATCATCCTCTTTTGTCAGGAATCAGATATTGATTTTCTTTTGGGAATCACTGCTTTCCAGGCCATGTGGTCTTAGTAAGATGACCACAGTGCCCAAGCTACTCTAAACTAATAAGAATCTTCTGAGATTTGTTTCACTAAGATTTATAGCTGCTAGGAGAGAGAGGAGTTCCTTTTCTCTGGGCTCTTAAACTGAGAGGGCCATATAAGCCTGAAGCTTAAGGTCCTAACCCCAGGCTTCATGGAAGAAGCTCTCTAACAGAATAATGCCAACACATAGACAGAACCAGAGCTCTGGCACCATTTAGCACTATCTGAAGCTAGATCAACCTTTAAAGTTTCCAATTACTGAAGCCAATACATTCCCTTTTGCTTAAGCTCATTTGAGTTGCATTTCTACCACTTTCAACCAAAAGTACTTTGGGTATTGCTTTCCATCTGGAGGTGAGAATGAACAGCTCAGTGCAAGCAAAAGTGACTTGTCAACAGTTCTGAGTAATAGAAAATCTTATCAAAATCTTTTTTGGAGTAGTAAGTTTTTGTTGGTTTGGAATACTAAATTTAGAAAGCTCAAATAACTAACATTTTCCTGTACTCTAGAGACAAGTGTTAAATAAACTAACTAATAATAATAATCCCAAGGATTATTCAAAGATGTAATTTCAGGTTATGTCCAAGTGTTATTACAGAATCAACTTAATCACCTACATTTTCAATATTAATAGAATTATTCTACAGGAATTGATGCCAAGGGAAATGATCCCAAGGCCCTATGCTAATAATAGCTACAATGTATTGGCACATTCTTTTTCTTTAATTAAGGTATCATTGATATACAATCTTATGAAGGTTTCACATGAGCAACATTGTGGTTTCAACAACCCATATTTTCAGATACTCCCCCACATCCACCCCATTGCTGTCACTGTCCATCAGCGTAGTAAGATGCTATAGGGTCATTGCTTGTCTTCTCTGTGCTGTACTGTAATGCCACATTCTATGTGCCAGTAAGTATGCAAAGCCTGTCATTATTTTACATTTAACTCTCAAAGAAATCATAAAAGGTAGGTTTTATTGTTACCCTTTTACAGATAAGGAATCTCAGAGAGGTTTAGCAACGTGCTAAAGTTCACACAGCTGGCAGACAGTAAGCCCAGATCTTTACAATTTTAAAGCTTGAGTTTTTTTTTAATCAAACGTACATCACAGGGACTTCTGGGAAGATGGTGGCATGAGCAGGGTGGGGGAAATCTCCTCCCAAAACTATACATATTTATGAAAATACAACAAATACAACTATTCCTCAAAGAGAGACCAGAAGATACAGGACAACACTCAGCCTGCAGCTATACCTGAGAGAACTCGTTACCTCGCGAAGTGGGTAAGATACAGAGCTGCGACCCGGCGGGACCTGAGCACTCCCCCACCCCAGTGCACTGGCGGGAAGAGAGGAATCAGAGCAGGGAGGGAGTGGAACCACAGGCCTGCCAAATAACCAGCCTTAGTGATCTACGCTGGGAACATTGACATACATCGTGCAGTGTATCGGAGATTGGAGTGACAGAGGGGCAGATTCTGAGATGGAGAATGCAAGCAGGTCTTCTTAGCTGGCTCCCCGGAACAAAAGAAAAGCGCACGCTTTTTTTTTTTTTGGAGTCTTAAAGAGACAGGGGCCCAACGGAGGAGCAGGATCGACCCAGCGTACTCAGCCAAGCAGGATGGGAGTCCTGGGAAATTTCTGACCCCTTGGCCAGTGGCTGGGAAAAAGCAGCTGCCTCCCATTGGTTCCCTCCCTGGCCAGAGTCTCAAAACGCCCAGCGGAGCGGCTGCGGCTGCGGAATAATGGAGCAGCAGCGCCACCTACAGCATCCTCACAGAATCTACATTCAGCGGGTGTTTTTTTTTCTTTCTTTCTTTTTTCTTTTTTTCTTTTTCTGACCACTTCTATCGCCATGAAAAGACAGAGGAATATGGTACAAACAAAGCTTAGCCAGACAACCTCAGAGAGGGAGCCTGATGGGATGGACATTCACAATCTTCCTGAAAAAGATTTCAGAATAAAAATCATAACCATACTGATGGATCTACAGAGAAAGGTGCAAGAGCTGAGGGAGGAAGTGAGAAAAGACAATGCAGAAATGAGACAAGCGATTGACGGGCTTAGCAGCAGACTGGATGAGATGCAAGAGACTGTTAATGGAATAGAAATCAGAGAACAGGAATACAGAGAAGCAGAGGCAGAGAGAGATAAAAGGATCTCTAGGAATGAAAGAATATTAAGAGAACTGTGTGGCCAATCCAAACGGAACAATATTCGCATTATAGGCGTACCTGAGGAAGAAGAGAGAGAAAAAGGGATAGAAAGTGTCTTTGAAGAAATAATTGCTGAAGACTTCCCAAAGCCGGGGAAAGAAATAGTCTCCCAGACGATGGAAGCCTACAGATCTCCCAACACAAGGGACCCAAGGAAGACAACACCAAGACACATAATAATTAAAATGGCAAAGGTCAAAGATAAGGACAGAGTATTAAAGGCAGCTAGAGAGAGAAAAAAGATCACCTACAAAGGAAAACCCATCAGACTATCATCAGACTTCTCAACAGAAACCTTACAGGCCAGAAGAGAATGGCATGATATATTTAACGTAATGAAACAGAAGATCCTCGAACCAAGAATACTGTATCCAGCAGGATTATCATTTAAATTTGAGGGAGGGATTAAACAATTTCCAGACAAGCAAAAGATGAGGGAATTTGCCTCCCATAAACCACCTCTACACGATAGCTTAAAGGAACTTCTCTAGATGGAAGCACGCCTAAGGCTAAAAAGATGTCACTAGAGAAAATAAAATCATAGCAAAGAAAGCAGACCATCCAAATACTCACTAAAGGCAAAGAATAAAACACCTAGTATATAAAGAATAGAGGAGGAAGAATAGAAGGGAGAGAAATAAAGAATCATTAGACTGTGCTTACAATAACTTAACAAGAAAGTTAAATTAGACTGTTAGATAGTAAAGAAGTTACACTTGAACCTTTGGTAACCACAAATCTAAAGCCAGCAATGGCAATAAGTACATATCTATCGATAATCACCCTAAATGTAAATGGATTGAATGCACCAATCAAAAGACACAGAGTAATAGAATGGATAAAAAAAGCAAGACCCATCTATATGCTGCTTACAAGAGACTCACCTCAAACCCAAAGATATACACAGACTAAAGGTGAAGGGATGGAAACAGATATTTCATGCAAACAAAAAGGAGAAAAAAGCAGGTGTTGCAGTACTTGTATCAGACAAAACAGACTTCAAAACGAAGAAAGTAGAAAGAGATAAAGAAGGACATTACATAATGATAAAACGGTCAGTCCAACAAGAGGATATAACCATTATAAATATATATGCACCCAACACAGGAGCGCCGGCATATGCGAAACAAATACTAACAGAATTAAAGGAGGAAATAGAAAGCAATGCATTTACTATAGGAGACTTCAACACACCACTCACTCCAAAGGACAGAAGAACCAGATGGAAAATAAGTAAAGACACAGAGGCACTGAACAACACACTAGAATAGATGAACCTAACAGACATCTACAGAACTCTGCACCCAAAAGCAGCAGGATACACATTCTTCTCAAGTGCACATGGAACATTTTCCAGAATAGACCACATACTAGGCCACAAAAAGAACCTCAGTAAATTCAAAAATATTGAAATTCTACCAACCAACTTCTCAAATCACAAAGATATAAAACTAGAGATAAATTTTAGAAAGAAACCAAAAAGGTTCACAAATACATGGAAACTTAACAACATTCTCCTTAATAATCAATGGGTCAACAACCAAATTAAAACAGACATCAGAGAATATATGGAGACCAATAAGAACAACAACACAAAGCCACAACTTCTGTGGGATGCAGCAAAGGCAGTTCTAAGAGGAAAATATATTGCAATCCAAGGCTATTTAAAGAAGGAAGAACAATCCCAAATGAATAGTCTAAAGACACAATTACTGAAATTGGAAAAAGGGGAACAAATGAGGACCAAAGTCACCAGAAGGAGGGACATAATAAAGATCAGAGAAGAAATAAATAAAATTGAGAGGAACAAAACAATAGAAAAAAATCAATGAAACCAAGAGTTGGTTCTTTGAAAAAATAAACAAATTAGATAAACCCCTAGCCAGACTTATAAAGAGAAAAACAGAATCTACACACATAAACAGAATCAAAAATGAGAGAGGAAATATCACGGCAGACCCCACAGAAATACAAAGAATTATAAGAGAATACTATGAGAATCTATATGCTAATAGGCTGGAAAACCTAGAAGAAATGAACAACTTCTTAGAAAAATACAACCTTCCAAGACTGACCGGCAAGAAACAGAAAAACTAAACAGACCAAACACCAACAACTAAATTGAAACTGTAATCAAAAAACTACCCAAGAACAAAACCCCCAGGCCAGATGGATTCACCTCTGAATTCTACCAGACATACAGAGAAGAAATAACATCCATTCTCCTTAAAGTTTTCCAAAAAATAGAAGAGGAGGGAATACTCCCAAACTCATTCTATGAAGCGAGTATCATTCTAATACCAAAACCAGACAAAGACCTCACCAAAAAAGAAAATTACAGACCAATATCCGTGATGAACATAGATGCAAAAATACTCAACAAAATATTAGCAAACCGAATTCAAAAATACATCAAGAGGATCATACACCATGATCAAGTGGGATTCATCCCAGAGATGCAAGGATGGTACAACATTCGAAAATCCATCAATATCATCCACCACATCAATAAAAAGAAGAACAAAAACCACATGATCATCTCCATAGATGCTGAGAAAGCATTCAACAAAATTCAACATACATTCATGATAAAAACTCTCAACAGAATGGGTATAGAGGGCAAGTACCTCAACAACATAAAGGCCATATATGACAAACCCACAGCTTACATCATACTTAACAGCGAGAAGCTGAAAGCTTTTCATCTAAGATCGGGAACAAGACAAGGATGCCCACTCTCTCCACTGTTATTCAAATAGTACTGGAGGTCCTAGCTATGGCAATCAGACAAAACAAAGAAATACAAGCCATCCAGATTGGCAAGGAAGAAGTCAAATTGTCACTATTTGCAGATGACATGATATTGTACATAAAAAAACCCTGAAGACTCCACTCCAAAACTACTAGAACTAATATCTGAATTCAGCAAAGTTGCAGGATACAAAATTAACACACAGAAATCTGTTGCTTTCCTATACACTAATGATGAACTAACAGAAAGAGAAATCAGGGAAACAATTCCATTCACAATTGCATCAAAAAGAATAAAATACCTAGGAATAAATCTAACAAAGGAAGTGAAAGACCTATACTCTGAAAACTACAAGAGACTCCTAAGAGAAACTAAAGAGGACACTAACAAATGGAAATTCATCCCATGCTCTTGGCTAGGAAGAATAAATATTGTCAAAATGGCTATACTACCTAAAGCAATCTACAGGTTCAATGCAATCCCTATCAAAATACCAACATCTTTCTTCAATGAACTAGAACAAATAATTCTAAAATTCATATGGAACCACGAAAGACCCCGAATAGCCAAATCAATCCTGAGAAGGAGGAATAAAACAGGGGAAATTACGCTCCCTGACTTCAAGCTCTACTACAAAGCCACAATAATCAAGACAATTTGGTATTGGCACAAAAACAGACCCACAGACCAGTGGAACAGAATAGAAAATCCAAACATTAACCCAAACATATACAGTCAATTAATATATGATAAAGGAGCCTTGAATATACAATGCGGAGATGACAGCCTCTTCAGCAGCTGGTGTTGGAAAAACTGGACAGCTACATGTAAGAGAATGAAACTGGACTACTGTCTAACCCCATACACAAAAGTAAACTCAAAATGGATCAAAGACCTGAATGTAAGTCATGAAACCATAAAACTTTAGAAAAAAACATAGACAAAAATCTCTTGGACATAAACATGAGCGACTTCTTCATGAGCATATCTCCCCGGGCAAGGGAAACAAAAGCAAAAATGAACAAGAGGGACTATAGCAAGCTGAAAAGCTTCTGTACAGCAAAGGACACCATCAGTAGAACAAAAAGACATCCTACAGTATGGGAGAATATATTCATAAATGACATATTCGATAAGGGGTTGACATCTAAAATATATAAAGAATTCATGCACCTCAACAAACAAAAAGCAAATAAGCCAGTTAAGAAATGGGCAGAGGACATGAATAGACACTTCTCCAAAGAAGAAATTCAGATGGCCAACAGGCACATGAAAAGATGCTCCACATCACTAATCATCAGAGAAATGCAAATTAAAACCGCAATGTTATATCACCTCACACCAGTAAGGATGGCCAACATTCAAAACACAAACAACAACAAATGTTGGCGAGGATGTGGAGAAAGGGGAACCCTCCTACACTGCTGGCGGAAATGCAAATTAGTTCAACCATTGTGGAAAGCAGTATGGAGGTTCCTCAAAAAACTCAAAATAGAAATCCCATTTGACCCAGGAATCCCACTCCTAGGAGTTTACCCTAAGAATGCAGCAGTCGAGTTTCAAAAAGACAGATGCACCCCTATGTTTATTGCAGCACTATTTACAATAGCCAAGAAATGGAAGCAACCTAAGTGTCCATCAGTAGATGAATGGATCAAGAAGAGGTGGTACATATACACAACGGAATATTATCCAGCCATAAGAAGAAAACAAATCGTAGCATTTGCAACAACATGGATGGAGCTAGAGAGTATTATGCTCAGTGAAATAAGCCGAACGGAAAAAGACAAGCATCAAATGATCTCTCATATGTGGAGTATAAGAACAAAGAAAAAAACTGAAGGAACAAAACGGCAGCAGACTCACGGAACCCAAGAATGGACTAATAGTTACCAAAGGGAAAGGGATTGGGAAGGATGGGTGGGAAGGGAGGGACAAGGGGGAAAAAGGGGCATTACAATTAGCAGACGTAATGTTGGGGGGCCGCAGGGAGGGTGTACAACTTAGAGAAGACAAGTAGTGATTCTATAGCATCTCAGTACTCTGATGGACAGTGACTGTAATGGGGTTGGGGGGTACCTGATGAAGGGGGTAGTTTAATAACCATAATATTGCACATGTAATTGTAGACTAATGATACCAAAATAAATTATTTAAAAAATGTGTATCACAGTGGTTCAACAGTCCCTCTCTCCCTCCCCTCTGCCCCTTGCCCATTCCCCTCCCTCTTGGTAGCCACTAGTCACTTCTCTATCTAAGAGTCTAATGCTGTTTTGCTCTCTCTGTTTTGCTTTGTTTTTATATTCCACTAAAAAGTGAAATCATATGGTATTTGTCTTTCTCCACCTGGCTCGTTTCACTGAGCATAATACCTTTTATATCCATCCATGTTGCAAATGTCAGGATTTCTTTTCTTTTTATGGCTAAATAATATTCCATTGTGTATCTGTACCACATCTTCTTTATTCATTCATTCATTGATGGACATTTAGGTTGCTTCCATGTCTTGGCTATTACAAATAGTGTAGCAATAAACATAGGGGTACATATATCTTTTCCAATCGGGAATTTTGTTTTCTTCGGGTAAATTCCTAGGAGTGGAATTACTGGGTCAAATGGTATTTCTGTTTCTAGTTTTTTGAGGAACCTGCATATACTGATTTCCCCAGTGGTTGCACCAATTTGCAGTCCCACCAACAGTTTGGAGGGTTCCCATTTCTCTGCATCCTCACCAGCATTTGTTGTTCCTTGTCTTTTGGAAAGGGTCAAAGCCTAGATTTTTTTTTTTTAAATATATAATTTATTTTATTATCATTAATTTACAATTACATGTGCAATATCACTATTATTAAACTACCCCTTCATCAGGTCCCCCCCACCAACCCCATTACACTCACTGTCCATCAGCGTAGTGAGATGCTATAGAATCACTACTTGTCTTCTCTGAGTTGTACTGCCCTCCCCGTGCCCCCCCAACATTACATTTGCTAATCGTAATGCCCCTTTTTCCCTCTTATCCCTCCCTTCCCGCCCATTTTCCCCAGTCCCTTTCCCTTTGGTAACTATTAGTCCGTTCTTGGGTTCTGTGAGTCTGCTGCTGTTTTGTTCCTTCAGTTTTTTTCTTTGTTCTTATACTCCACATATGAGTGAAATCATTTGATACTTGTCTTTTTCGGCTTGGCTTATTTCACTGAGCATAATACCCTCTAGCTCCATCCATGTTGTTGCAAATGGTAGGATTTGTTTTCTTCTTATGGCTGAATAATATTCCATTGTGTATATGTACCACTTCTTCTTTATCCATTCATCTACTGATGGACACTTAGGTTGCTTCCATTTCTTGGCTATTGTAAATAGTGCTGCAATAAACATAGGGGTGCATCTGTCCTTTTCAAATTGGGCTGCTGCATTCTTAGGGTAAATTCCTAGGAGTGGAATTCCTGGGTCAAATGGTATTTCTATTTTGAGTTTTTTGAGGAACCTCCATACTGCTTTCCACAATGGTTGAACTAATTTGCAGTCCCACCAGCAGTGTAGGAGGGTTCCCTTTTCTCCACATCCTCGCCAACATTTGTTGTTGTTTGTGTTTTGGATGTTGGCCATCCTCACTGGTGTGAGGTGATATCTCATTGTGGTTTTAATCTGCATTTCTCTGATGATTAGCGATGTGGAGCATCTTTTCATGTGCCTGTTGGCCATCTGAATTTCTTCTTTGGAGAAGTGTCTATTCCTGTCCTCTGCCCACTTCTTAATTGGATTATTTGCTTTCTGTTTGTTAAGGTGCATGAGTTCTTTATATATTTTGGATGTCAACCCTTTATCAGATACGTTTTTTATGAATATATTCTCCCATACTGTAGGATGTCTTTTGTTCTACTGATGGTGTCCTTTGCTGTACAGAAGCTTTTCAGCTTGATATAGTCCCACTTGTTCATTTTGCTTTTGTTTCCCTTGCCCGGGGAGATATGTTCATGAAGAAGTTGCTCATGTTTATGTCCAGGAGATTTTTGCCTATGTTTTTTTCTAAGAGTTTTATGGTTTCATGTCTTACATTCAAGTCTTTGATCCACCGTGAGTTTACCTTTGTGTATGGGGCTAGACAGTAGTCCAGTTTCATTCTCTTACATGTAGCTGTCCAGTTTTTCCAACACCAGCTGCTGAAGAGGCTGTCATCTCCCATTGTATATCCAAGGCTCCTTTATCAAATATTAATTGACTGTATATGTTTGGGTTAATGTTTGGATTTTTCTATTCTGTTCCACTGGTCTGTGGGTCTGTTTTTGTGCCAATACCAAATTGTCTTGATTACTGTGGCTTTGTAGTAGAGCTTGAAGTCAGGGAGGGTAATTCCCCCTGTTTTATTCCTCCTTCTCAGGATTGCTTTGGCTATTTGAGGTCTTTTGTGGTTCCATATGAATTTTAGAATTATTTGTTCCAGTTCATTGAAGAAAGCTGTTGGTAGTTTGATAGGGATTGCATTGAATCTGTAGATTGCTTTAGGTAGTATAGCCATTTTGACAATATTTATTCTTCTAGCCAAGAGCATGGGATGCATTTCCATTTGTTAGTGTCCTCTTTAATTTCTCTTAGGAGTGTCTTGTAGTTTTCATAGTACAGGTCTTTCACTTCCTTCGTTAGGTTTATTCCTAGGTATTTTATTCTTTTGATGCAATTGTGAATGGAATTGTTTTTCTGATTTTTCTTTCTGTTAGTTCATCATTAGTGTATAGGAAAGCAACAGATTTCTGTGTGTTAATTTTGTATCCTGCAACTTTGCTGAATTCAGATATCAGTTCTAGTAGTTTTGGAATGGAATCTTTAGGGTTTTTTATGTACAGTATCATGTCATCTGCAAATAGTGACAATTTGACTTCTTCTTTACCAATCTGGATGCCTTGTATGTCTTTGTTTTGTCTGATTGCTGTGGCTAGGACCTCCAGTACTATGTTGAATAACAGTAGAGAGAGTGGGCATCTTTGTCTTGTTCCAGATCTTAGATGAAAAGCTTTCAGCGTCTCGCCGTTAAGTATGATGTTAGCTGTGGGTTTGTCATATATAGCCTTTATGATGTTGAGGTACTTGCCCTCTATACCCATTTTGTTGAGAGTTTTAATCAGGAATGGATGCTGAATTTTGTCAAATGCTTTTTCAGCATCTATGGAGATGATCATGTGATTTTTGTTCTTCTTTTTGTTGATGTGGTGGATGATGTTCATGGATTTTCGAATGTTGTACCATCCTTGCATCCCTGGGATGAATCCCACTTGATCATGGTGTATGATCCTCTTGATGTATTTTTGAATTCGGTTTGCTAATATTTTGTTGAGTATTTTTGCATCCACGTTCATCAGGGATATTGGTCTGTAATTTTCTTTTTTGGTGAGGTCTTTGCCCGGTTTTGGTATTAAGAGTGATGCTGGCTTCATAGAATGAGTTTGGAAGTATTCCCTCTTCTTCTATTTTTTGGAAAACTTTAAGGAGAATCGGTGTTATTTCTTCTCTATATGTCTGATAGAATTCAGAGGTGAATCCATCAGGCCCAGGGGTTTTGTTCTTGGGTAGTTTTTTGATTACCAATTCGATTTCGTCACTGGTGATTGGTCTGTTTAGTTTTCTGTTTCTTGCTTGGTCAGTCTTGGAAGGTTGTATTTTTCTAAGAAGTTGTCCATTTCTTCTAGGTTTTCCAGCTTGTTAGCATATAGATTCTCATAATATTCTCTTATGATTCTTTGTATTTCTGTGGGGTCTGTCGTGATTTTCCTTTCTCATTTCTGATTGTGTTTATGTGTGTAGATTCTCTTTTCTCTTAATGAGTCTGGCTAGGGGTTTATCTATTTTGTTTATTTTTTCAAAGAACCAGCTCTTGGTTTTATTGATTTTTTCTATTGTTTTATTCTTCTCAATTTTATTTATTCCTTCTCTAATCTTTATTATGTCCCTCCTTCTGGTGACTTTGGGCCTCATTTGTTCTTCTTTTTCCAATTTCAGTAATTGTGTCTTTAGACTATTCATTTGGGAATGTTCTTCTTTCTTTAAATAGGCCTGGATTGCAATATACTTTCCTCTTAGAACTGCCTTTGCTACGTCCCACAGAAGTTGTGGCTTTGTGTTGTTGTTATCATTAGTCTCCATATATTCTTTGATTTCTGTTTTGATTTGGTCGTTAACCCATTGATTAATTAGGAGAGTGTTGTTAAGTCTCCATGTATTTGTGAGCCTTTTTGATTTCTTTCTAAAATTTATTTCTAGTTTTATACCTTGGTGATCTGAGAAGTTGCTTGTAGGATTTCAATATTTTTGAAATTACTGAGGTTCTTTTTGTGGCCTAGTATGTGGTCTATTCTGGAAAATGTTCCATGTGCACTTGAGAAGAATGTGTATCCTGTTGCTTTTGGGTGTAGAGTTCTGTAGATGTCTGTTAGGTCCATCTGTTCTAGTGTGTTGTTCAGCGCCTCTGTGTCTTTACTCATTTTCTGTCTGGTTGATCTGTCCTCTGGAGTGAGTGGTGTGTTGAAGTCTCCTAAGATGAATGCATTGCTGTCTATTTCCTCCTTTAATTCTTTTAGTATTTGTCTCACATAGGCTGGCGCTCCTGTGTTGGGTGCATATATATTTATAATAGTTATATCTTCTTGTTGGACTGACCCCTTTATCATTATGTAATGTCCTTCTTTATCTTTTGCTACTTTCTTCGTTTTGAAGTCTATTTTGTCTGATACAAGTACTGCAACACCTGCTTTTTCTCTTTGTTGTTTGCATGAAATATCTTTTTCCAT
>JAVSCE010018273.1:0-190456 GCA_032199065.1 Smutsia gigantea
GATCTGCTGCTGCTTGTACGGTCCATTCCTCCAGAAGCAAAGTCCAGGGCAGTCCAGGCAAAGACTCAGGGAAATGACCTTGTTTGTCCACACTGAAAAACTTTCTTGGGAAAACATTAGATATTCAGGAAGGAGATAGAGCTAATGGTAAGAAAAATTTTAGCCATAATAAACCACCCATGACTCAGTGACCTGGAGAAAATTTGATAAGGAATAGCTTACTCCCATTTTGAAAGGCGGGAGAAACAAATTACACAATATTACAAGAATTATATACTGAAGTATGTAATTAAGTGGATTCTGGCAGAAAGAATCTGGGATTCAAAGAGTTCGGTCTAGTCCTAATTCTCAAAACTGCTTCATTCCAGTTTCTCAGTATTCGCTCTTTGTTACTTACTTCCTGGGTTGTGTGTAAATCACAGGACCATAAGGGAAAAAAGTTACCAGGAAGGCGTTTGCAGGCCCACGGGCCAGGCTCTGACTGCCATCCTCTCTATTGTCTTTGTCCAGGGGACACTTTCTCTTTCCTGCGAGTGCAGAGACTTCTGAAGGAAGTGAGCCCAGGCACCTGGAATGTGTCACGGAAACAGAGCAAGTAGGTCCTCTTCCTCAGAGCAATGCCCACCCTCGGCTTTGGCACAGATGCTGATTTGCAGATCGGTTGTAGGGCAGATTTCCGTCAGGGGCGGGGCCCCTCCTGGGACCCATGGCTGTAGCTCTTAAGTATCTCACGCATCTCCTTATAAATCAGCCTGTCCCTAAAGAAAGCACGGAGGCCCCTCCAATCCTAGAGTCTGTACCAGCCCCTCCGTGATGCTTCGTTCTTTTCAGCCCAGTCCAAACGAACAGCTCACCTTTCCAGTAACACTAAAACATGTCTCTGGGACTTCCTGATGTGCAGATTTGGTTTCAGAAAGGCGCCGGACAGCTCTCCGTAAACTGCCTGTAACTGAGGCTGGCTGCCTCCAGGTGGCACCAGTGCGCCACTGCCAGGAACTGCATCTGCCCTGGGATAGAAGCAAGAATAGTTTCCTATCCAACGCATCTGAGGATCTACTGCCAAGGTTAATCTTCCTAATGATGAGGTTTCCTCTCTGCAAGGCCCGGCAGAGGCTTCCTGTTGTCCGCTGGATAAAGCCAAACGATCAGTGGTCTCGTCTTGAGATCAAGCCGCGAGTCAGTCTTGTCTGAGCAGGCAGGCTGAGGAAGGGGGCTGGGCTCTTTGGCTGGGGTAGGGAGGGGCTGTTGAGGTCTGGGGGAAAGCACTGAAACAGCAGAAACCGGGAGCGCGAGGAGGAGCCCCTGGGGTCCTCTTCTCTGTCTCTGCAGGAGGCGGGCTGAAATTTCAGGACCTGTTTTCACACAGGACTTGGGGCTCGTGCCTTGGTGCCCACCACACGCGTCATACATGTGACATGGAGGGAGGAGGGAGAGCGCCTTTCCCCTTCTCTGCTGCACCAAGCCGTGCCTCCAGGCCCGCTGCTGCGGCTGCCACGTGTTGCGGAGCACTCTCCGTGTTGTGAGGCGCCTCCGGGGCCTCATGGGCCACGAACAGTAAAGGGCAGGGCCACAGAGCGTGGAGCACTCTCTGGGCACAGAAAACAGACCCCAGGGACCCCATAGACACTTGAGAGGATCTTGCAAAGGCAGATGACCTCTAATTAAGGGTGTCAAGCAAGAGCCTATGAAATGGCGTAAGGATGGCTGCTGAGCTTTCATTAGCACGCACACGCTGAGAGACGAGTGGTTGTCTTCATGCGTTTGAGCTACTGAAGCAAAATGCCGCAGACTGGGGCTTAGGCAACAGGAATTTATTTCTTATAGTCTGGGGACTGCCAAGTCCAAGACCAAGGCACCGACACAGCTCAGTTCTGGTGAGGGCCCACTGCCTGGTTCACAGCCGTGTCCTCATAGGCAGGAAGGGCCGGGAGTTCTCTGGGGCCCCTTTATAGGGCACTTTCTTGTTCGTGGGGCTCCACCTGCATGGCCTGATCACCTCCCAAAGGCCACGCATCACGTGGGGGATTAGGACTTCAACATATGCATTCTGGGGGGACGTAGAGGTTCAGACCATAGCAGTAGCCATATGTGTAACCATCCTGGGAGGGTTTGTTATTAAAGTGACTCGGGAACTCAGGAAAGTAAATCAGCCTTTCTTAGATCCTTACTATTTAATAATTAGAAAACAACCCTATTTTGTCCCACCTCCACTCCCTTCAACCACACCTGGTCAGATATGCCTTCTCCACTCCTCGGCAGTCTCTTGGCCGGGCCCATAACTTCTGCAGTCACAAAAGTCCCAAGCTGCAAGGTATTGGATAGGCTCGCACTTGAATCAAAAACCCCAGCTTCAGCTATTTAGCTGATTCAAAGCTGCCGTCCGACCAGCAGCAGCCTGGAGGTCTCACCTTTCTTCTTGCTCCAACCCCTCTGCCCCCTCTGCTCCCTCTGGGCTCACCAGTGCTGGTGGGGGAAGGGAGGCGGGCAAACCATGACACTTCCCAGAGGGAGAGGGACACCAGCAATGACAATGTTGGGGCAACTGGCATAACCAAATGTTCCCGGCCAGATCAGGGGCAGAGCCTTCCTTCAAGGCCTGGGGGACCGGGCCCCGGCCTGCATTCACCTCACTTCTGGTCACTTATCCCCCCAGTGCCCCAGGTTTTGCTGCATCCTTAGGAAACTATAAAATGTGAAGACCCAGGGTCGGACACTGGTGGCCTGGGGCACTTCGTCTAGCTCTGTACCTTACCTGCTCTGAGACTGTGGGCAGACGTGTCCTCCTGAATGCTGCCTTCTTTGCCTATAGCAGGGAAATAATGGCACCTATGCCACAGGGTCATGAGATTAAGTGACATACACTATGCAGAAGTGTGATGTAATTTCTTGGGATCATTCTGACGTGAGGATTTTTTCCTTGCCATTTTTTTTTCCTGCTCCCAACTATTTCCAGAGGAAAAGAGAACCATGAAATTAGCATGGGGAGTGTGGAGGAGATGGTGCAAGTATTTGGATCTCTACGTCTTTGACTTTTCCCAGGACTCACTCGGATTCCTCACGTCCCCATTAGCCGATGTGGGGAGATGTGCTCCGGGTGGAACGGAAGCGTCTTGAGGCTCTGTCCCTAGTCCCTACTACAGTGACTCGCATACAGTCAGGGCTCAATAAATATTTGTTGAGTGAACGTAATCTGTATGTAAGAGTTAAGAAATATATTGATCATGCTATTTCTAAGCCCAACTCCTACTTCCCTGCCTCCATTTGAGATTCTCTGCTCTGGGCTTGTTCAGAATGTATCTGTGGAGCTCCCATTCCTTACAGGATTCCAGGAAGGGCTGAGGAGGAAAGATACCATAAAAAATAAGAAGATCCTTGACCTTTCAAAGTTTAAAGCCTAAAAGGGGAGAAAGAATACAAATGTAAATACATATAAACTTCCCCTTCACTTTCTCCAGATGAGAAAGTATAACAAGTGTCTTAGTGCTTAGGAAACACAAACGTCCACTCACTTCACTGACCGTACATTTAAAAGAAAAAAAATTTTAAAACCCTCTTTTTGAAAACACTTGATTTTGCCTTTTTTTGTTTCTTCTTAAACAATCTGAGAAAGCCCTGCTTGAAGCATATTTCTAATTCCCTAACAGTGGTCATCCTTAACAATGACATCGATACAAGCTTCTTATATCTTCATCCTGGTTATTAGCTTGCAGTGAAGATCTTCTAAACAGGCATCGAATGAAAAATGAGAATTGTGAACAGCCAGGTAGATATCCCAAAAGGGCCTGGGACCCTGGGATGAATAGCTTCTCCTTTTTGACTGTGAAGATTAAATGGATGGAACCCTTCAGCTGGAGACAAAAGTGATTTTGTGTGTTAAATGTACATGCAAATTCCAAATGGGTAAGACATTGCCTGGAAGGAAACAGGGCCACCGGGAGCAGGCAAGCTGGCCTTCAGAGCAGGTGGGAGATGGGATGTGGGGACAATAGCTGGAGAAAGCACTGACACTGAGGAGGTGGCAGTGAGTCGGGAAACAAGGTTGCACACCGCCAACCCCCCCACCCCATTTGGCAAGCTCTTGATGAAGTTTAAGATGAACAAATGCAGCCATGACGACACCTCTCATTGTCCTGGGGTCACACCGAGGGACCCCGATTTCACTCCTGCCCATACTGACCTTTCCATTCTGCAGTCCTGCGATTTCATAAAACTCTGCCTCTCCTCAGCTTCCCAGCCCTCGGCAGCTTTCCTGTGCCCTGTGAGATCCGAGACTGCTCACTGGGCTGAGCTGCCCTCTGGGTCTGACCCTTGCGCCTGCTTTCCTCTCCGTCCCTGCCCGATGTGTACATGACTTTCTGTCTCAGCACCAGTGTCTTCCTCAGACACCTTCTCATTCCCCTCCACCTACTGTTGAAGCTAAACCTCCTTTCTTGCTTTTCCTCCAGGCATCCTTTGGTGGCTTGGATGACTCATTACCATTTGAGATTCTGAGTTTCCTATTTTTAATGACCTTCCCTCCACCAGACTATAAGCTCCATGCTGGACTTGGCCCTACCCTGGTCCCCTGCGCAGCGCCAGGCTGCGATTTCAACTCAAAATACTTGTCCAAGAAGGGAGTGAGCACTTGGGTGCACAGGGGATTCCCAGGCCCTGATTTGGGGCCCTGATAACCTGGGAGAGCAGGGGAGCCATTGGAAAGGTGAGGAGGGAGCCAAGAGTCGTGTCAGTTACCCACCAACAGTGTCAGGAGCTGCAGGCCAGCATCAAATGGGGAGGACCAGGAAACACAGTGTCAGACACCAGACAAGCTGCCAAGAAAGCAGATTCACAGCAAAGGTGATGGCCTTGCAAGCAAGGCAGCCCAGCAGGTGGGGCAGGAAGGACATGTCAGAGAGAAGGCGGGGGACCCCTGGAGCCTGGGAGGAGTTCGGGACAGCTCCCTCCTCTGCAGGCCGTGGAACACGCTCTGTAACAGGGAGAGCCTGATGGATATTATCGCCATTGGATTCATAGGAGACTTTCCTCCTGGTGATGAACACCAGGATGCAAACCCCACAGAAGGGCAGTGTGACATGCAGGATGGTCAGAGGCTGGCACTCAGTGCAGGGAGGGACTGGGGAGCACATGGTGACCTGATTGTAAAGCCTTCTCAGAGGCCAACAGTGCAGGCAGAGCAGAGGTCTGTATCTGGGCTCCAGAGGCAGCATGAGGCCCTGGAAGGCTGTGGTAGGCAGAATAACGGCCCGTTCCCCACTGTGGACAGAGATGTGACAGCAGAAGCAGGGTCCTTGGGATGCAACACTGCTGGCCTTGGAGATGGAGGAAGGGGCCACAAGCCAAGGAACATGAGTGATCTTCAGAAACTGGAAAAGGCAAGGGGATGGATTCTTTCCAGGCCCCAAATATAATGTCCACATCAGGTGTTTATAATCCATTCATAGCTCCTCCCAGGCCATATGTAATTTCCTAATCAGGGGACAATTTACCACAAACAATGTTGCCTGACAGTAAATTGGCATTCTCATTTTATCTGGTTTCCAGGAAGTGGTAGGTAGACCCTGGATGGCTACCTTAATCTAAATCCCTGGAACCTATGCACATGCCACTTAAACCATGAAGGGAGTTAAGGTTACAGATGTGATTAAGGTTGCTAATCAGCTGATGTTAAAATAGGGAGATTAGCCTGGATTCTCTGCCTGGGTCCTTAAACATGGAAGGTGAACGTAGGAACTTAGTATCAGGGTGATCCTATAAAGAAGCCTCCACTGGCCATCCTTGGGGTGAGGATGAAAAGGGGCCACAGGCTGTGGTGTACAGGTGGCCTCGGGAAGCTGGAAAAGGCTTCTCTCCCAGACCTTTCAGAAAGGGAGGCAGTTCTGCCAATGCCTCCATTTAGCCTTGTGAGGCCCAGTCCAACTTCTGGCCAACAGAACTGTAAGATAAATTGTGTGGTTTAAAGCTGCTAAATGTGTGATAAGCTGTTGCAGCCACAGTAGAAAATTAACAGGAGGGCTCCAAGATCAGAGCGTCAGACAGATTGGGTTAAATCCCAGCTTGGAAATAGACATGCATCAAATTTGTTATGTTGTTCACCTAAAACCAATGCGATGTTACATGTCAGTCATATCTCAACTAAAAAAAAAATCCCAGCTCAGACATTTATTCTCCATGCTATGGAATGAAGTCACTTAAATTTGGAATCAATTTCTTTATCTAAACACAGGGGTAAAAATCCCCACTTTTGAGGTTTGTGAGCATCAAGGGGCTGCCACATGTAAGAGCAAAAATTGTATGAGTAATTCCAATGCATTGTAGAAAAAAATAGAAAATACAGATAAACCAAGAACTATCAGAGAGGTGCTTCTCTCCCTTTCCTTCTGGGTCTTCTCAGGGGCACATTCACTTATTCAATGTCTGCCAGGTGTCCACAAAGCACTAGGGTACTCACAACAGATGGTCCTTGGACTTAAGGAGCCTGTCCTCTAATGGGGAGAGACAAAGCCGGCTGGACCGGGTGCTCTACCACCCATACCTGCACAGTGCCTGGGGGAGGCGGGCAGAGGCCTGGAGCAGGCTGGGGGCTGGTACGGGAAGAATAAGAGGCATTCTTCTGAGGGCTGAGCTGTGAGGAGCAGAGCTCTGAGACGCTGGACAGTCAGCAGAGAGCCCCAGACCCTTTCTCCCAGCAGGAGGGCTGCACCCAAGCTCAACTCTCCATGGGAGAGTGGCTTTTTCGATCCGCCCTTCCCCATGTGCCTTGCCTGCCAGGGATCTGGGGGACTTTCTCCAGACAGCCCCTATAAAAAGCTGGCACCCAAGTCTGGCTGCCTGGCCCCAAACAGCCTGTGTAGCCTGCCAATGACCAGGCTGCTTCCTCAGCTGGCCCCATAAAAAGGTCCCCGTAAGAAGGTAGAAGGGGAGGGGCCAATTCCCCCCACTGTGGGCCCTCCTGTATCTCTGCGGGAGGATCAAGGGACCTATGCTGGGACTTCCATGACCCTTGGCAGTTTCCCTTTTCTCTAAAAAAGCCTATTTTTTAACCGTGACATGGGACACTGGAATTTTCCCTGAGCCCTGGTGCATGGAGACCCAGGCAGGACCTGCCTTGCACAACAGGGACTCAGTGATGAAGAGCATTCCAGGCAGGAAAGTGCGTCTGCAAAAGCCACCATGGGAGGGCAGGGCACCTGGAGGCCACAGCAGCTCCACCTGGGAGAGGAGGCTCTCCGGGGCATGTCTGCTGTGCCCCGGGTTGACGTGCTTACCTTGCCGATCTCTCCGTCTCCACTCTGCAAATATTTACTGAGGACTGTATTAATTTCCTAGGGCTGCTGTAACCAATTACCACAAGTTTGGTGGTTTACGACAACAGGAATTTATTTTCCATTCTTCTAGAGGCCAGAGTTTGACATCAGGGTGTCAGCAGAGCTGTGCTCCCTCTGAAGACTCTAGGGAAGAAACTTTCCTGGCCTGTTGCAGCTTCTGGGGGCCTTAGCTGTGTTTTGGCATGTGAGAGCATGACCCCCGCCTCTGTCTTCACATGGCCTTCTCTGTGCCTAGGCATCATTTTCTGTATCCTATAAGGAAACTCTCATTGGATTTAGGCCCCACCTTAATCCAGTATGTCTCATCATCTTAATTCTTACCATAATTGTATCTGCAAAGACCCTATTTCCAAATAAGATCACGTTCTGAGGTTCCAGGTGGACATGGATTTTGAAGAGACGATTTAACCCAGTACAAGGATCGACTATGTCTCAGGCACCCTGCTGGGTATTGGAGGAAGGTCTGTAAATAGATGGCTGAGTAAGCCAGCAAGGAGGGTGACATTATGAAGGCCGCCAGCAGGGGGCTCCACAGAACTCTGTGGGTGGGGAGGAGGCCTTCGAGGGTGGTCAGGAAAGGCTGCTCTCAGAACTGAGCTCCAAAGGCCAGTGAGGACCAGCCACGCAGAGGTTAGCTGGACAGCCTGCACAGTGGAGGTGCAGGAGGGAGGCCCTGGGGGCTGGCGGGCTGGGCTGTTCCAAGAGGAGGAGGAAGGGCAGTGAGACTGGGCAGGGTGAGGTGGAGGAGGTGACAGGGACTGAGTCTGCCTACAGTGACCTTGAGGCCTGAGGAGGGCTGCGTGGGAAGTTACCTCCGGCCCTGGCCTGGAGGATGGGCTGGAGGCAGGGAGAGCAACCGCAGCTCCTGGATAGAAGAGGCCGAGGCCTGGGCAGCGACAGGTGCCAGGGTGGCCGGGAGGCTGTGCGGGGATCGTTGGTGGGTCTACAGGACCGTGTTGGCAATTAGGTTCCTGGTGAGGGTGGAGGAAGAACTGAAGAGCATGTCCAGGACACTGGCTTTGATGACTGGGTGGAAAACTGCCATTTACTGTGAGGGAAAAGAAAGCGCTCAGTTGTTGCGGACTCCTGGGAAAATACTGGGCCCCTCCGGAGAGCTGCCACCCCCAGTACCCACCACAGGTGTGGAGCCTCGCAGCCTGAGCTGGGAGACGGGGGGGCAGCCCCACTTGCCAACATGTCCAGGCACGGGTTGGGGGTGTCATGATGGACAATAATGGAGAAAGAGACTTTAGGTACCAAGGTACCATTGAGGTTCTCTGGAGGGAGGAGGGAGTAACTACACAGCCAAGTTCCTTCGTGCAAAATCTTATTTATTTCTCCAAACAACCCTTTCAGTTCGTTAGTGTGATCCGCATTTTAAGAAATGAGGAAACACTGAAGAAGTGAAATATCTTGATCAAGGTCACACAGCTACTAAGTTGGAGAGCCAGGACCTAAGCTTATGTTTCCTGATCTGGCAACTCTCTGCTCTTTCCATGATGTCTGTCACGAGAGAAGGGCATTACGGAAAAAAGATGAAAGAAAGTCCAGGGGGCACTGGGTGGTTCAGGCAGGAGTCAGGGTGAACACTGACACAGGCCTGTTTTCGTCAGGTCAGAATGATGCAAAATTTGGAGAGTGTTTTCAACGCCTATTTCCTGGAACCCAGGAAAACCATTCTTGGTGTGCACACTGGAGAAATGATCACATGAGTTCACAAAGAGACACATGCAAAGAGGGTTCTGCTGAGTTGTATGTCCCACAGAGCTGGAAGCAACCTGGGGCCCTTACTGGGAAAATGGAGACTCCACTCCTTCCATGAGGATGGTTTGAAGAGGGCTGAGTGTGAAGAAGCTCTTTCTGGAGTGTTCATATAACCTTCATTCACTCTCCTGCTTTTATTCTGTTCCCAGGCAAAATCAAATGCAGCACAGAATAAAATAGATCACATTCATTAATTCATAGCATGTGAGGAGTTGTTCTTACAACACTCTTCATCTGTTTTTAGTTACTATTTTCTCCCTTAGACCCCTGGCTCCAATCCCATTTGTCACCCCCATCACCCCACACACCTAGACGTATATTTAATGCATGTCCTTCCAAGCCACCTTCTACCATACCTATGTATGCATACTTCCTTGTTAATGCACACTGTTGTTTTGTATATGCTATTTTAAAACTCTTATAAATATTATTATGCTATCAATAGCCTGTTTCTTACATTTTTGGCTTAACATGATGATTTTGAGATGTATATGTGTTTTTCGTAGCCTTGGTGATTTCTTCTGTCTACTGCAAAGTATTTTACCAAATGCATATAACATATATTTTGCGTGTCCATTTCCCTAGCAGGGCCCCAGGTTGCTTCCAACTCTGTGGGACATACAACTCTGCAAGAACCTCTTTGTACGTGTCTGTTTGTGAACTCGTGTGATGATTTTTCCAGCATATATACCAAGAACAGTTTTCCTGGGTTCTAAGGAATATGCATTGGAAACACTCTTCAGAATGGCTGCATCAGCCAGCATGTGAACCAAAGAACCCACAGGTCACATTTCCCCATGACCTTGCCAGGGCTTGCTATTGTCTAACTTTCTAATTTTTTGCCAGCCTGATGCACATAAAGTGGTATTTTGTTAATTCAGTGTGATGCTCCAGAACTCCCACTGTCCATGATCATCTTTGGTGGGACCGAGGAGAACACAGTCAATCTACCAGACACTGTGCCTGCTGCATTCTCTGCATTGCAGCCTTTCTTTCCTGACTACATTCACACTTACATCATAAAAGTACCTGCCTCAGGGTGGTGCTGTTAGGGCAATCTAAGGGTCTGGTTCATAGTTGGCGCTCAGTAAAAGCAGGTTATTATTATTGTCGTCATTATTGTGAATACAAGATGATCAGCAAAGAGTTTGACACGTGACATTCCACCAGAGCTTAGGCTCCATGAGAAAAGGGATTTCATGTCTATCTTGTGCTCAGCTGCATCCCCAGCACTAGAATGGTGTTTGGCCCATAGCTGGTGCTCAGTAAGAATTTGTTGAATGACTGAATGAGAGCCGTGAGTTGCTGTAATGATGGTGCTGGCGCACGTAAAGTAACCAGCACAGTGGCACATCAGGGCCCAGTAAGAGCTAGCTAGCACATGTTAGCTCTTGTTATTAACTCAGTCACAGAGGACTCTATGTCTCTGCTGACCTGTAACTCACAGGTAGGAGGTAGGCCCCTGATTCTCAAAATCGGTTGCACCTGGTCCATCTCCTAGTATGCAACTCCCTTCTTGCCTCTCATTATGAAATACTAATTATTTTTCAAAGGGAGAAGGGGCAGTTTTGCTGTGGGAAGCCTGGCAGACACAATCTTACTTGAGTGATCAAAGTGAATGCCATCAGTAGTGGGACAAAGTCAAGTGGTGAGTCACTCAGTAGGATGCTGGGAAATCGTAGCATTGTTTCTGTGATATTTTTGCCAAACATGAATAAACCTACTTATAAGGGAATGCTGGATAAACCCAAATTGAGGGATATCTTACAAAATAATCTTCAAAAATGTTAAGGTCATGAAAGTCAAGGAAAGCCTGAGGAACTTTCCAGACTGAAGGAGACTGAAGACACCTGTGCCCCATGATTCTGAACCGGATCCTTTTGCTATTTTAAGGATGTTATTAGGACAATAATATTATTGTTCATTATTAAAGGATATTCACGAAACTGGAGTAGAGTCTGAGAATTACTTAGAAAAGATGAAATGATGTTAATTTCCTGATTTCAAGTTTTTTTTTTCCTCCTTGAGGCTAAATAAGAGAAATGTCCTTGTTTCTAGGAAATAGACCCTAATGTGTTTGGGGAAGATGGTACACTACAATGATAAATGTGGATAAAGTGAACGTTCCTATGGCCAGGATTCTCACCTGGCCCTGGTCGGCTAGGTCACTACACATGTGTGGGCAATATGTAATTACTGACTTTATATAAAGAGCTCCGCCCAGTGCTCTGCAGGACACAGTAGCACCGCTGCAAGGCTGCAGGAGAGCAGAGAGGAGACTGGAGTGGTGGCAGCACCAAGGACAGAGACTGAGACGGCTGCGGGGACAGAGAGGCCCAGAGGCAGAGACCGGCTTGCTTGGTGCAGACTTGCTCTGAGCGGACAGGATTCTAGTGACTGACCTGCCACCATGGGAATAAAGCTGAGTATAAACCCTTTCACCCCAAGAACGTTCCATTGTCATTCCTTGGTATCATTGAATCCACAGTGAACGTGCCCGGGGCTGAAACCCATTGCCAAGACAGTAAGTTACTCTCAGTTGGTTCAGGAAAACGTTTTTTTGTACTGTGCTTGGATCTGACTCAGTTTGGGCTGCTGTGACAAGATGGGACCGACTAGGTAGCTTCAACAACAGAAATCTATTTCTCACATTTTTGGATGCTAGAAGTCTTTCCCAAGATCAGGGAGCCATGCCCACATGGCTGGGTTCTTGGTGGGAGCCCTCTTTCTGGTTTGCACACGGCCATGTCCTCACAGCTGAGAGCAGACAGAGGGAGCAGGGCACTAATCCCATTCCTGGAAACACTACCCTCATGACCTGAGCGTCTCCCGAAGGCCACACCTCCTGATATCATCTTGCTGGGTTTAAGGTGTGAGCTGATGGGTTTTGGAGGACACAGACATTCCATCCATATCAGCTCACAACTTTTCTGTTGATTTGTGATTATTTGAAAATTAAAAAATGTCTTTGAGTAATGGTTGGTTTCCAATTAAACATTGACTTAATCGATATGGATATAGCTTAGTCTTCAGGATTTACAAAGTCTCCCCAGTTTCCAATGTGCAGCCGAGTCTGAAAACCACTGGGTTAACTCGTCATTTCGGCAAGACAATCAATTAATGTTCTCTCATGAATTCTTTCCCATCATCTGAACATCCTGTACTGGGCAGTGTTTTCAGAGCCTGGCCATCCCCTTCCTCCCTGTAACCTCAAGAAAAGCCTAGCCTGTGTGAGATGGGGGAGTCTGAGCTTCCCTTTCTGCATGTAGGTGCCAAGGGCTGGCTAGGGCTGCCTCGTATGATCGGTGTGCCTTGACAGCTGCAGGTGACCCCTACCTCTCGGAGGGGGTCTCAGATGATGGCTACCGAGCTTACTTGTCAGAAAAGATGGTTTCGAGTCCCAGCTTTGCCACTTGCTGGCTGGGTGACTTGGGTCATTCACTTCAGCTCTTGAGCCTTAGAGCATCCCACATCCATCCTCACAGGATTGTTGTGATGATTAAGTGAGGTCATTAGTGCATGAAAATCCCCTAGCATTGTGCCCAGAATGGAATAAGCATTCAATTCAGGCTAGCTGTAGTATTATATAAGAAGGAGCTGTGTGATCTCCCAAAAATATTAATATCACCAAGTGTTTTTGAGTGTGTGCATGTGTGTGCATCCTGGGAGATGTTGTAGCCCAAGAAGAGGAATATGCTGACAGCTACATCAGTTAACAGAGTTAAGACCCCAAGTGGTTGGGAATAACCTTGCCATCTGTCCTTCCTGCTGGCTAACCTGGCAAACTCTTGAGAGGTGAGTGTGGGGCCCAATGTGGGGGCCTAACCGTGGCCAAACCCCCTTTTGCTGCAATCTCTCCATGACCCCAGCATTTGAGAAAACTCAGGAGGTTTCCAGGCCCACAGGGAGATGTACAATTAGTGCGGAAAAGAGCAGCGATGGCAGAAAAAAGCCCCCAGGATGGGCCTAATTTGCCTTTTCATCTGACAGTTTTAAAGTGGAGGGAGAGTCCACTTTGACATGGCGTCTTCAGGTGGATATTGCCAAAAGAAAGCTGCAGAGAACAGTTGTTTGAAGGGGAAAGGAGGTTAATTGTTTTAACTTGAGTGGAGTAAACTTGGAAAGTGAGAAATCCTCCCGATTCCAGTCGGTCTCTGGTCCAAAACCACACCTGGCCTCGCATCCTTCTAATGATAATCCCCACAGAGTTCCAGGTGTTCAGCCCCGTGACTGATGGCGAGCCCAGCAGAGTTCAGAGGGACAAGATGGAGCCTATATATAAACCCAACAAAGTCTCAAAAGGTAAAACGATGCATGACCGATTAGGAAAGCTCATGTCGCTCTGGGAGTGCACAGAAGCTTTTATTTCTGTCCTGGCTGACGCCTTGCCTTTGTTCCTTCTTGGAAGATGAGGAGGTCCCATGGCCACAGTTCCCCATCTGTGAAATGGGGTGAGATCATCAGCCCTGTGGGGACTCGTCTGTGCCACACACCTTTGGAGGCCCCAGGGTGCGGCAGCTCGGAGCCCTCCAGAGACTCGGTGCCAGTGATCCCAGCAGCAAAGGCGCCAGGGCCAGCTGACGCTTCAGGGGAGTCTGAGGGACCGATGGGGGGGCCCGGGGGCACCTGCAGGCCATTGGGGCTGCTGCCAGGGCGGACTGCAAAGTGGCGGCAGCTGTGGGGACGGGCCCGCAGGCAGCCCCAGAGTCAGGCAAGATGGGGCCTCCTGGGAGGCGGTGGCTGGCATCGGTTCTGCGCTCAGTCTCTGTTGCAGTCACTGAACCACACAATCGACAGAAGGAGGCTAGCGCGCGGTAATGCCAGGAAGAAGTAAACTCAGAAAAGTCACGGAAAGTGAATGCGGAGCTACAGAACTAAATACAATCTCTAGGGTGAGGGTGCGGCCTGTCGAAGCTGACATCCGGGGTAAATCACTGACTCTTAATGGAAGACGTGTGAGAGGTCATTTTCCCTAATCCTTCAATTTTAGAGGTGAGAAGTCAGGCTCAAAGAGTGTTGGGGGCTTGCCCAAAGTCTCACAGAGAAACAGCAGAACAACCAGTCATTTCCTAGCTGTTCACTCTGTTCAGCGTCACTTAGCCTCCCTGGTGTACAGCATAGGTCTGGCTTTCGGGACTTACTTTCTCCCGAATAAAGGCAGCTTCTAGAGGCAATATGGCATGGTGTATAGAACAAAGGGATGGAAGTCTGGTCTTTGGGTCCTTGCCATACTCTGCTCCTGTACCAGAAGATAGTCTTAGAAATGGCAGCTAGTGCAATAATGAAGTGCTTGGTGTAGTCAGAGCTTTCCCAAAACCCCGGGCCTGGGAGGTGCGCCTCCCCTGGGGAAGCAGAGAGCTGACCCTGAGTGGTAGGGGCATGTTGGTCTTGGAACACCATCCGGCGCCATGTGGGCTGTAATGAATGTAGTTGCTTCTGAGATGTGAGCTTCTGTTAACCACCCCTCAGCTCCGTCCCAGAACACACACTTTACAAGCACAGCAAGGTGTCCCTGGGGGAGCCCGAGAGCTGTAATCCCTCTTCCTCCAAACTCAAGGCTCCTTTGGCAGCCACTGCAGAGCTGGTGGGCACTGTCAGGGACTTGGTGTCAAACCTAAGGGCCGAGGTGGTGGGAGCTCAGCATGCATCAATGCCAGGAGGACCACCGAGACCTGGTCCAGGTGGCACCTAACCATGCCCACAATCCCTAAGGGCCCTCATGAAGGGGCAGGGTCCCCAGACTGTACTGAATTGTCCACCCACAGCTTTGGACTTAGAATGGTGGTGCTTCTCAGCTGGGGCTATCTTGAGCAAGTCACTTCACATCGGAGCTTCAGTTTCTAAAACTGTAAAGTTACTCTTTAATGTCTAATAACATCACAGACTAATGAGGGTTATTGGAAGAATTCAAGGAGATAACATGGTAAAAATATGTTGAATAGTCCCAGAGTCTCAGGAGTTGCTCAGCAAATTACATTTTCTTCCATTTCCCGTTTAGAGCTAAATATCATTGAAACTGTTACTCATGCCCTAGTTGTCTTCCATTTGGGCAAATAAGCCCTGCATACATACACACACACACACACACACACACACACACACACACACACACACCCTTATGCATATAGTCTTGTATGTAAATTCAACAACCAAAGAATCATAGACTTGCAATGCTTAAAGTCACCTTGGAAGCACCCCAGGTGAGCTCTCATTACACAGGTGAGGTGCTTGAGGCCCCAAGAGGTGGTGAGGCTTGACCAGGGTTGGGCAGACAAGTGTGGCAGAACTTAATTCTAAGTCGTGTCATGTTCTCCCACATTGGCAGTGGGATGTTTTTGGGGTGAGATCCTGTTCTTCGGTGGTCCACGTCAAGAAGATGAGTGGTGTCTCTCTGACACCAGGGCCATGGTGGAAACCCTAGGCTGATGCATTGTCTCGTTGACTACTCAGAATGTCTGATATAATTTATTTCTCAAACGTTTCTGAGATCATGGTATGTCAAGCCTGGCCTCATGCAACTCAACCTGGCAGCAGAGAGATTTGAAAACCATTGCATTAAGATCTACTGTGCACCATGATTAAAGTTTCCTTGGGGCTGGTGGGAGACGGGGCAGGAGTCAAGGTCTTACAGGGAGTTTGTCTTTCCTTATACCAGGTAGTGCATGTAGGACACAGAAAGGAGGTGCGTCTCACTGCACACACAGGCAGGTGCAAGTTCTCTCTAGCTTGTTGCCAGCACATCCATAATCCAACTGTCACCCCTTTGACTTGGTAAAAGGGAACAAAGAACATGCAAAAGTGAAACAGGAAGAAAACACTTACCAGTTTAAAGCCCCTTTCAGAAGAGAGCCTAAATATATTTTTTCTCTATTTCCTATATCTCCCCTCTCTTGTTTATTTCCTTTTTTTCCCCCTTACAAAACTGACGATCCCCTAAAAATGGCTAGATGTCTTCTCATTTCTGCTAAACAAATGTTGTCTCTATCTAAAGTGGTATAAATAAGTCCTAACTAAACATCCTTTAAGGGCAACCTCCCCCTTGCTCCTGTCCCCTGGGTCTCTGCCAAGTAAGCTGATGAATACAAACTTCTCTCCAATACTCCGAAAATGATGTTGATTTTTCCTGATTGTAACATTACTCTGCTCTTTAGAGAGAGTATGAAAACCATGTGGAAGTAAAACAAAGACACAGCACTTATAACCCCACAAACTCTGGAATGATCTGTGTTAACATTTTAGTCTTTTTTTTTCCTTCAAGAAAAGATCGCTTAACAAACAAACCTGAACTAAAATATAGGTTTGAATTTTTTTCTTTTCTTGACATTATAGCAGGAGCTTTCCTGCTATATTTTCATTAAATAGTCTTTGAAAACATCATTTTTAGTAGGTACATATTATTTCCTCATCTCTCAGCTTATTTAACCAGATCCATATTGTTGGTACATTCAGGTTTCCAATTTTCCAATATTATATGTAAATCTGTGATTAACATCCCTGTATACAAATTTCTGTCCACATCTCTGATTAACCTGGACATCCGCTGAGATTGTCCAGGCAAAATGGTCTCAAAATCCCTAATTTTGAAACCAGTGGAAGCCAGAGACAATCTGAAGGCTGCCGCTAATTGATGGTCCCCTGGCGCCTCTGCCCTGGTTCTGGCTGTCCTCTGGGCTGGACCTCAGTCGTGGACCATGTCTACTCTGACATGGAGCTCAGCTTCTTCTTCGGTATTCACAGTGGAAAATCACTCACACAAAGCGGTAATGAATTTAGAAGACATGCAGATTTTGGGAGTCCTGGGATGGTGCCGCTCAGTGGCTCTCTCCCTGCCTCCCTCTCCTTTCTGCTCCTCCTGTCCTGTCCTCCCCTTGGCTGTGCAGCTCTAGGACCTCATCCTCTGTAAGCACAAGGCCACCTGGCCCCCAGACACTTGACAGTGGGGCTCCATCCTCTACCGGAGGGCTAATCAAGGCATTTTCCTCAGCAAAGACAGTTCCCGTCCTCAGAGAAATTCTGGCATCTGCAATTATTCTCATATTTAGAAGAGATTGTGGTGCAGCAGGGGAATTACTGGGTTGAACAATATAAACTCTAGGCATTGAAGGGTGTTTAAAGCCAGGAATTAGATGTGGGACATGAATACAAAGAATGGCACAGCTATTTATTTACATTGCCAAACTCCAGAGTGACCCCTTTAACCTGAAGAGCGGCCAGCCTCCGGGCCTCGGCCTGGGGGTTACATTTGCCTGTTAACAACCTGAGAGCTATTCCTCTGGAATGGGTTTATAAGTGATGTGGAAACCTCAAAGTCAGAAGAGAGTGTAGTCTTTGTAAACCATACCACACCCCACCCCCTTCATCTCGCTGTCCTGCCTTGCCCAGGTGACCTAACAATATGTCATGTTACTGGCCTGTCCATTCCCTAGAAAAACTACTTATTAACCAAGCCTTAGGACTAATTTTAGATGATCTGCTAATTCTATGACTGTTTATGTATTAAAATGGATATGAAGTAAGGAATGGGTATACATTTCCTCAGATCAAGCTTAACAATTAAAAATGTACATCAGAAACAGCATGAATTCAGTCACACCCGAAGGTGAATGCTGGTGGAATGAACCTTCTGGAGTACCAGCAGGGGCCTCCACCTGTTTGCAGCGGGCATCTCTGGTTTGCACCCTGGAGTGTGGCTTCCTCCTTTAACCCCATTCCTGCCTGCCTTCTGGGTTTTGAGGGTTTGACCTAATGTCTAGATCATTAAGAGCAGCCCCTCTTGGCTTCCTATGCTTTCATGATTTGAAAAACATCTCTGCTATAATGCGGAGGGATTTGTAGGTGGGAGGGGAAGATAGGCATGTGTTCAGGTGGTTATAAGCCAGTCTCCTAGTAGTACAGTCTAAACTTCCAGTTCACATGAAAAGCTGCTCAGTGACATTAATCATCAGGGAAATGCAAATCAAAACTACGATGAGATGTCACCTCACACCACTCAGAGTGGCTAATTCAACAAGACATGAAATACCAAGTGTTGGAGAGGATGTGGAGGAAAGGGAACCTTCCTACCCTGCTGGTGGGAATGTTAGCTGGTGCAGTCACTGTGGAAAGCCATATGGAGGTTCCTCAAAAATTGAAAACAGAACTGCCATACGAGACAGCAATTCCACTTCTGGGTATTTACCTGAAGAAAACGAAAGCACTGTCTTGAAAAGATATCCAGATCCCTGTTTTTTGCATGGGGCTGATTCTTTACAATAGTGAAGACATGGAAGCAACCAAAGTGTCCATCAATGGACGAATAGATAGAGAAGAGGTGGTATGTATATGCAATGGAATATGACTCAGCCATAAGAACGAAGGAAGTCCTGCCATTTAAGACAACAAGGATGGACCTTCTGGATATTATGCTAAGTGAAATAAGTGAGACAGAGAAAGACAAATACTGTGTAATCTCAGTGATATGTAGACTCTAAAAAAAGCTGCACTCATGGAAACAGAGAACAGAATGGTGGTTGCCAGAGAAGGAGGCAGCCGGGTAGGGGAAATGAGTGAAGGGGGTCAAAAGGCATAAACTACCAGTTTTATAAGATGAGTAAGTCCTAGGGATGTGATGTACACCATGGTGACTCTAGTTGACAATACTGTAGTGTATATTTGAAAGTTGCTAAGAGTGTAGATCTTTAAAGTTCTCATTACAAGAAAAAATATTGTAACTATGTAAATTTGTGGTGAAGCATGTTAACAAATCATTTCACAATACATACATATTTCAAGTCATTATGTTGTACACCTAAAACTAATATGATGTTATATGTCAATAATGCCTCAAACAGAAAGTAATAAACTTCCAGTGAAGTTTCTCTTCAAACATGCCTATCAGTTTCCTCTTCTGAGGGGCTCCCTTACCCCTTCCAGGCAGGAGACATTCTCTAGTTCTGTGTTGTTATTGATTTTGGACTCTTAGTGACACTTAAGTTCTTCTGGTCCCTATTTTGGGTGAAAACAAGCGAATGGATTTGAATGTAAAGGTGAAGAGAGAGAGGACAGCCAGAGAGATTCCCCCCCAGGACATTAGCTCAGGAGGTTTGGCCACCATGCCTTTAATTCCTGCTCTCGTGTGGTTGCTGTAGCAGTTTATAAGTATGAAAGCTCTGAAGGAAACCTCACCTCTTGCAGCTTCCTTGATGGCTGTCCCTTTCCTGGTGACAGAAAAAGACCCCCTCCTATTTTCAGAGGTGGCCTGAGGGGGAGGGAGCCCCAGGGCTCTATCCATAGGTCCGTCTCTCTGGAAGATTCTGGGACAGCCCAATAAGGGTTACTGAGGGGAATGAGTAGCTTCTCTGATTTTAGAGTTCTGGCCTGTCACATCTAAGGGGTTGGGAGGGCAAAGGCATGACCTTTCCCTCTGTCCCCACGACCTGGCCAAGGACTCTTTGGAGATGCAGCCTGCTTCCTTCATCTGCATCCCTCCCCGGAGGAATTACAAAGACTCACTGGGGAGAGTCAGGATTCTAAAGGTGGCTTCCTGAGGACAGGGCTAGGTGACTCAAACTCAGAAACAGGTGAGTGTGGAGGTAGCGGAGCCCAGACTGGAGGTCGGTGGCCTGGAAATCTGAGTCAAATCTCTCCACCACTCACCCAAGGATTTGATGTCCCTGTGGCTGGCATGCTATTTTCTCGGCAAAACTATTGATCCTGCTGCCAAATGTACCCTAAGCCTGCCTCCCACATCAGTGAGATAAGTGATAATCTCTGTCACTGGAGGACACAGAAGGGCCATGTGTGAATGGGGATCTCTGAGCTCAGACTAGTGCCTTGGAAATTTTATCAGTAGACCCAGTGCTGGCCGGCCCGCCAACCCAGGCAGAATTGAAATTTAGCACGAGGCGAGGACTGCAACATTTGGGCTTGTTCACCAGGTCTGTAGCTGGGCACCAGAAATTCTTGGCTTCCTCCAGACAGCTGCACCGAGGCGACGGCCAAACACATCTTTTGCTTGATGACTCATCTTGCATGAGCAACTGTGCGGCCCAGACATCCTGCGAGTTCTTCTTCAGCTGCTGAGTCTGCCCTCTGGCTTTTTCCAGAAGACAAAGTGACCAAGTAAATATGCAGCCCCAACACGAATGGGTGCTTTGCGATGCCCTGTGAGGAAAGTGTACCCTCCAAGTATCACCTGCGCTTCTCATTATTCATCCACTGGCCTTCTGAGCAAAGGCCAAAGAAACTGGCTTTACCTAAATCAGAAAAGTGAAAGCTAAGAGAATTTGACAGTCCATGCACTCAGCAGAGCATCTGACCTGTGAAGGCCTCCGCTCTCCTTACCCTAAGGTAGGGCTTTATCCTGCTGGAGGGTTAGGCAACAATGAGTTTGAGTCTGAAAAAATTCTGCCAAGTATGATAGAGAATCCACTTCTTTAAAGAGATTTTTAATGCATGTACGTGTATATCAAGTTTACAAGTCACTTTTTATAGGCATTATCTAATTTAAGTTTCACAAAACCCCAAGAATCAAACACTTACTATGACCTCCATTTTCCATATGAGAAAACAGGTTCACAGAAATGATATGATTTGTTCAAATGCGACGCCATAAATTGCCTGCCACAGAGATATAGCTCCAGCATTCTGACTCCACATCCGATCTACGTTTTCCCCAGACAACCCAGTCTACTCCCTGAGATGTCTGACATGAAAGCACATCTAAACATTTGGAAGCATCCTTCAAACAACCTGTGTTTCACGATGCTTAGGAGTTCGGGGGCTAATCTCAATGGGCGCATCTCCCATATGGCCACAAGATGGCAGGGCAGCCTCGGCGATGGCGGACGGGACCGCGCTCCGGCGCCGGTAGAGAGGGCTGTAGTCCCTTGTTTCAAGAAGTGAGACGGGAAAACAAAAAAGAAAAACAAAACAAAACACTAAAACTTCAGTGTCTACACCGATGAAGTAGGATGGTGGGAGGTTTGTTTTTCTTTTTTTCTTTCTCTTTTTAAAATGAGGCAGTGCGAGTTCAAGCAAACAAGTCTCTCCATGTTCACCGCTGTGTTTGCCTTGGGAGGCCCGGGGTCAGGACTTGGGCCAGCCGCCTGGCCTACATTATTCATCTGTCCGGCCCCGGCCCTGGGACAAATGGGAAGAAATGAAGTGGCTTTAGCCGAGGGGAAACAGTGTTGTTATTGTTGCTGGGACAGCGCTGTTTGCCAACAAACATAAAAACATACTTTGGAACCTAGAATGAGCTTGTCAGAGGGAACTTTTGTTCCATGTTTGGGCTGGGATGCTTCCAGAGAGAAATCAGGCTGGCATTTGAACTCCAGAGGCAGGGGGAGAGCCGCACACAGAAGCACAGCCCTGAAAGGCCGGGCCGCCAATGGCGGTTCTCACCCGGGTGTTTGCGGTCCAAACGGCTCCGCGTTGCCAGCTGGGGCCCTTGCTTGAACGGGGGTCCCGCGGGAGCAGGGCACAGGCATGCAGACGGGGTGACAGGCTCTCCACGGAAGGGGATAAACAGGCTGTGGATGCTGAGCTCTTGGAAGGTGGTCCTCACCTTGGGACTTTGGGATCAGAATCCTGATTCTACAGGATTTATTTGCTGTCGGATCCGAATTATTTCAAGATTGCTGGCAGCACCCTTAGAATCCTTTCGCTAATCACTCTAGGGTAAAGCTTTCTGTGCTGTGTCTGCTGGTGAGAGTTTAGGGTAGGTAAGCTCAGGTTAGCCGGTCTAAAAGGCACCCTTCAGAAGGCCGATCTGCGCATCCCTGCTCCTGTTATGTAATTCAAATTGAAGGGCCCATGCAAAGCTGTCCAGTGGCCACCTCCTCCCTCTGCAGATGGGAAAACCTCGCTTGGTGGACTGGACTTCATACTAATACGGTGCCTGTTTGGAAAGAGGAGTGCCATGAATCACCACCACGGTGAGTATCATTAAAACACAATCAAGCTGAAACTGTCTCCAAGGCTACAGTATCCCTGGACATTTTAAACTGAGCTTTAAAGCTGGAAAGGCAGCTTAGAGATGATCTGGTCCCAAAATCCATGTTTAAGTGGGTAAGCTCCCCATAGAGGAGCTCAAGAGATGGTCAGTGAGTGGACCAGCCCTTTACCTTCCCAATGAAGTAAGAGCTCCCAAACGCAGACCGACCATCCCAAGCACACACCTGATTGGTGGCCAACCAGGGACTGGAACCCTGGCTGGTGTTGCTTCTGCTCCAGCTTTCTTCCTCAATCTTTAAAACCTCACGTTTATTTTAAAGCCTGATTTTAATCTACAGTTTGCCTCTGGCCTACAGAGCAGAATGCAACCCAAAGAGAGGCCTCTTATTTCCAACCTGCACTTGAATCTCAATTCCAACCACTGGGCCTTATAAACTTCAACTGACTCTAGAGCTAAGAAGTTTAATTTCCAGCATTCAGCCTCAGATTTATGGATACTTGTGATAGAGGAAGAAAAGGTACTCCGTTGAGCAGAAGTCGACAAATTTTTTTCTGAAAAGGGCCAGATAGTAAATATTTTGGGCTTTGCAGACCACACAGTCTCTTGTCCTAACTCAGTTTTGTGCTTCCAGTGTGGAAGCAGCCACAGAGAGTGCACAGATGAATGAGCATGGCTGTGGTCCCATGTAACCTTATTTACCAAGGCAGGCGGGACAGGCACCAGATTTGGCCCTTGGGCCAAAGTTTGCTGATCTCTGCCATAGAAGACATGGCCTCTGACTCTCTTCTTCAGCACATTTCAGATCTAAGCAAAGGGATATTATACAGCTTTGCAGTGTATATGGGCATTCAGTTGTCTCCATCTACCTAAATAAATAGGATTCTAAATTTTTCCATAAGGGACTTGATATCCAATAAGGTGATTTATCTGGGAGGTGCTCTGTTCAGGTCAAGCCTCTGAGGTAGGCTGGTAAAGCCAACATGATAACATGACAACAAACCTTCTGATGAGGAAGCTGCAAGGGGAGAAGAGGAGATTGGAATCTACCCCTTGCTGCATTGTCTTCACACGTGCTGGAGACGATGTTACGCCGGGACTGGGCTGCATCATCTCACTCAGGTCTCCCAAGATGCCTGGGGGATTTTCACTATGAGGCCATCTGGCAGATACATACTCAGAAAGATTGCACACTGTGCTCACGTCTTCTCCTAGCAAGCAGCAGAGTCTCCCCCGTACCACACTGAATGTGTACTCCTCGGGAGCAATCACCTCTTCTGGGGCAGGGCTGGCACAGTGACCACCTGCACATGTGCCCATCTACTAGTGCTTGGTAACGTTTGTTGAATGAGTATCTGATGGGATGACAAGATCTTTTAATTGTGAATTTGTATCTACTGTTCTCTTTAAAAATACCTGTCTGCTCCTGTCCCACATTGGCTTGACCCCAGATTTGAGCTATTACGTGCAGGATTTCCCCTTCATTCTGAGTGCCAGGTGGGAGCCCTTCCCATTGCCAGCAGGCACCCAAGGCTGCCTCAATGGCTTGCAGGGGGAGGTCTCTGGAGATGGGGGTCCCTAATTCCTCACAAAATCCCCACCTTACCCTGAGGCGGCAGAGGAAAGTCAATTAATGGAAACAAAAATACTATGCTTTCTTGAAATTCATGGCGAATGAAGCCATTCTCCCATAAGCACCCTGTCTCGGGGCCATGCTCTGTTGTTTGGCTGGGCTCTGCACTGTGGCCCAGGCCCTGTGACTTCAGAGCATGGTTCACTTCTGAGTTTCAGCTTCCTTGTGACCGGCCGGTTGGCAATCCCCAGTGCCCATCCAGTTAGAGGAAGAGAGAGCCATGTGACTCCTGTGTGCTCTTTGCCAAGGCCCGAGGGGCAGGCGGTGAAATCATCTTTAGATGAAGATGTGGTGATTGCATCCACACTGAAGACTGGATTTCCCCACGGTCCAGAGGCCACCCTGTGGGTCACAGACTGTGGGGATGTCTTTGCACCTGGATTTCTCCTTCCTCAACCCTTCCTCAAAGAGGAATCCGAAAGAGCAGAGAAAGAGAGGGCTTGTGTCTGACCAGAGCCAGGGAAGATGGCTGCTTTAGAATTTCATCAGTGGGTTGACGGAGGAGGTGAGGATGAGCTGACCTCACCTTCCTTCAGGGGGCCTGGCTGTTTGCAGGAGCCTGGACCTGGGGACGGGGGACTGGGGGCACAGCTTCTCACACAAAGGCTTTTCTGTCTGTAAAATAAGGATATGGGACGATCATTTCTAGGACACCATCCACACCAAAGAGCCTGGGGCTGAATGTTAGGAGGGTCAGAATTTTTTGGGAGGGTGGTGATCTTGTAAAAATTTTAAGCATTTTTAAGCACTCTGTACTAGAAATGATCAGTCCTTTGTCATATTTGGTGCTAAGTTATCATCCAGTGTTTAGTTTACCTTTTAATTTTTTTGACATACAAAACATTTGATGTAGTTAAATCTAGAAATGCTTGGTTATATGATTTTTCACATTGCTTTTATGCTTTCAAAGTTTTTCTTCCCCAGACAGAAACCACCTACTCATGCCACTAGTTTTAAGGGTTTTATTCTTTCCATTTAACTTTTAAAATAATGTTTTTTGTTCTTAAAAATCGAAATTAATACATACCTGTTTAAAAAAATTCAACCAGCATGTATTAATACAAATATATTATATATTTTTCATAAAAAACTAAAATGCTACATTCACGCCCAATCCCATTACCTTCCCCAGAGGCTGTTAACTACTGTTAACAATTGCTGTTCAGACTTCCTCTGAATTTGTGGCATATGTGTATGCATGTGTGTATGTGGCATTTATTTTTACATAAGTAAAATGCACACACATACACATGTATGCATACCATTCTGCAGCTTCGGTTTCTTCACATAACACTAGCTCTTGGAGATCTTTCTATGCAGTGTGTGTTGCTTTAGCTTATTTTTTTTAATTGCATGATATTATATATTATACACATCCTGTAATTTACACTTGACCTTTAAATTCCTCTAAAATTTGTGTCAGTGAATGGTGTGGGGTGGGAATCCAAATGAATTTTCCTTCCTCAGACATTTGATGCAGTTAAATCTAGAATTTCCCATGTGCTCGGGGAGGGGAATGTCTTGTCTGCTTTCCAAGCTGACAGAGTGGACAATGCATTTTGCAATAATAGGTTAGAAAAATGTGTATGCTGCTTTACAATGAGAAAGTGTGTTCCCATATGTAATCTCATTTGCGTCTCCCTGAGACTCCATCATGTGGGAGAGTGTCACTGTTTCTATTTTTCACCTGTGCAGGTGAGGTGTAAGGTGTGGAGTGGAGGTCAAGGGGCTGCCCAAGGTCACACCACTAAGTGTGGCCTGGGGCTTGAATTCAGGTCTCCTGACTCCAAGCTTGTCAGGCACCAGGACCACGACCTCAAGGAGTTCCAGCACCTCAGAGTGACAGACAGGGAGAGTGTGTCCTGCCTCTGGCCGCCTGCTCTGTCTCCCTTCCTTATCTTGACAATTATTTATTGAGCTTCTACTATGGGACAGGCACTGTGCGAGGGCTTGCCATAAAAATGCTTCAGAACTTCAGAAATTAGTAATTCTCAGCTTTAATGTCCTCATCTGTGTAACAGTCTGTGAGGCACATTTATACTCCAAGGCTCTGCAAAAAAAAGGTTCTTCCAGTTTACCAGGAATCAAATGCAGCAGATCACCAGTTCCCTTGAGCATTTTGTTGAAGATCAGGGATTTGCTGTGTTACTTTAAGAACTTCATAGGATCTCAGCACAGGTGGTCGATACATTTTTTTTCAGGAGAGATGTTGCCTAGGCTTTCTGTTCCCTTTTCAAAAGGTTTAAAACAGCAGACCTTCCTTATCTCACAATCTCTGCGGGCCAGGAATGTGGGGATGACTTAGCTGGGTCCCTCTGGCTCAGGGTTGCTCACAGGCTGCAGTCATGGGTGGGCCTGCGCTGGAGTCCATCTCAAGGCCCATCTGGGGGGGCACCTGCATCTAAGCTCATTCACTGGCTCTTAGCAGGTTTGGTGGGCAGGACTCAGGTCCTCACTGGCTGTGGGCAGCAGTGTGAACCCCATGCTCTGAGGGACTTTCCATGGGGACCAGCTTCCTTCAGAGCAAGTAGGCAGAGAAGCCGTGCCCAGATGGAAGCATGGCCTTTTTTGCACCTGGTCCTGGAAGTGAGATCCCATTGCCTCTGCCACAGGAGGTGGGCAGCGTTGAGGGCCGACTTTGAAGCTGTTGCTCAGCTGAGGCCTAGAGAGGATAAGTAACACTAAGGGTACGCAGCGGCAGTGCAGGAACTGGGTCTGTCTGGGTGGTCCGGCTGCAGAGGTTACTCTTATCAGGACTGCTGCACTGCCGCATGGGCAGGAGGTGGTGTGGGCTGACTTCTGGACTCAGAGGACAAGGGGGCATGGGCTGCATGGTGCAGGCATCTGAATGTTTTCCTTTGGAGTGTGAATACAGGAAAGGCTAGCACTTGCTAGTTATAGTCGGCTATTTGGTCTCTTTCCTTTGTCTTAACATTTAAAATACACACAAATAATACCATTTTGCAGAAAAAGAATGCGGAGGAATATAGAGAAAAGTCTGGCTCCCACACATCCTTCCCCTGGTCCTTTACTTTCGCTCCTCAGAAGCAGATCTAATCCCGTTCGCCTGTGTGTCCTTCCAGAGATAGTCTATGCATAGACATGCTTGTGAGAAGAGTCTTCCTTCTTCTTTAAAAAATAGTCACATGGAAGTAAGAAGGCAGCACACAGAGTGGGAGATGATAAGGACTCATTCAGGATTTATAAAAAGCAAACAAAAATCCTACAGATCAAGAAGAGACAGGTGATGCAGCAAGATAACCCAACAAGAAAATGAACAGAAGACATTTTGCAAAAGAGGAAAGCCAAGTGGCCACTATGCCCGTGAAGCAGTGCCACACCTCACTTGCCATCAGGAGACTGTGGGCTGTCACTCTTCCTACGTGAGCCACTCTCATGGGGGCACAGCTGTGGGGCCCCAAGTGCGTTTCTCTAATGATGCCAAACACCCCTTGCCGTGCTCACCTGCTCTCTGCTGCTGTGTGCTCCTGGGAAATGTCCGCTCATGTTTTTTTCCATGATTTCATTGGATTGTCATATTACTGTTGAGTTTTGAGAGTTCTTCGTATGTTCTGGGTGTTTCCTTTTTAACAATTTTTATTGCTAAAATATTTATCATGTCAGATTTCTGTGCATTTGTGAGAATAAGCAGATTTGATCAGAGCACTTTTGATGTCAACCTGACTTAAAAGCATTATTATTTACCTGTTTCTCATGAAATCTTTAAGCATTCAGAAAGATACAGAGAATAAAATCTATTCTCTTACAGAGAGATTTATCAGTTTAACATTTGCCATATTTACTTCATTTCATGTTTTTAAATAAAAATCAGAACAAGTGAAGCCCCCAGTGTATTGTTTCATTCTGTTTCTGCCCAGAGAGAACTGCTATTGCAGATTTGTTGTTTACCATTTCCATGAATGTTTCTGTTTATTTCTATCCATAATAACATATAATACTGGTTTTTGTGTTTTAAGCTCCATGTGCATGGCATCATACTATACCTATCCTGGGGCAGCATGCTTTTCTTTTTTTAAAATGCAACATTATATTTTTGAAGCATCTCTGTGTTAATAGATAAGCTCTAGTTTATTCGTTTTCATGACTGGGTAGTGTTCTGTGTACCTCAGTTAATTTATCCCTTGTCTCACTGGTGAGTTTAAGCTGTCATGGTTTTCCCGCATCTCTGTGAATCTCGGAGTGGAATCCTGAGCGAGATGTGTGGTGGACACACCTGTCATGCTCTCCACGGGGAGGTAGTTGGCTCCCCGCTGCTGCATGCGAGAGGCTGTTTCTCTTCTCTACCTCTTCTCCAGCGCTTTCTTCTGTTTGCCAATCTGTTCAATGGGAAATGGCATTTCAGTGGTGAATAGTTTGCAGTTTCCTGATTACCAACTCGGTTCAGCATATTTTCATGTGCGTGTCAGCCACTGGGTGTCCTCTGGAGAAGGGCACCTCCCCATCTTTCGTCCATTTTTGTTTCCCTTACTGGTTTGTAAGAGTTCTTCACAGGTTCTGGATTTTTATCCTCTGTCAGGTAGACATTTACAAATTCTTACCTCAGTCTGCAACTTCTTGTCTTTTGACTTGGCTTAAGCCATCCTTTTTGAATAAAAGTTATTAATAGCCAGATAGTCTAGTTTATCAATCTTTTTCTTTACAATTTGTTCTTTTTGTACCTAGTTTAAGAATCCTTCCCTCCTCTGAAAATGTAAAAATATTCCCTTTTATTTTCTCCTAAAAGTTTTGATATTTTTAAAATTTAAGTATTTAATCCACATGTAATTACTTTTTGTTTTTGCTGTACATTAAGGATCTACTTTCGTTTTTTTTTTTCAAATGAGATAATCTGTCATCCCAGTACCATTGATTAAAGAGTTTATTATTTTCCCCACTGATGTAAAATGCCATTTGTGTCATGTGTCAGGTTTACCGATACTCCTGGGTCTGTTTCTCAGCCTCTGTTTGTTTATCTCTCAGCTGATCTGCATTCTCTTAAGTACAGAAGTCAACGAATGTTTTTAAAATTTGATAGGACTGTTGCTTTTCCTCCTCCTTTGTCTTCAGAATTGGCTTCAGCTATTCTTGACCTTTGGTTCTTCCATAGACAGTTTTTGATCAGTGGGTTGGGTTTGATCTAAGCCTCCTAGGTATGGAGTCTGTGCAGAATGGACATGTTTCCGATTCGTAATCTTGTTATCCCCGAATGTGGTAAGATTCTCCATTTATTCAGGACCTCATTCATGCCTTACTGATAATATTCTATAATGTTCTTCAGAAGTCTTGAGCACTGCCGTAGGGAAAAGGTCTTCTCTAATCTTGATTTCCGGGAGGAAAGCTTCCCCAAACATACTCTGTTCTTTCATCCACTTCACTTCTTTCCATTTCTTTTCTTTTGGGGAATAAGAAGCCTGTAGTGAGCAGGCATTTTTCTGTATTCTCTAGAGTAAACTTGCTTTTTGCTGGAAGGTCTGTTGAATCTAAGTTGTGACAGTAGCATCCTTCTCTTATGGCTGAACTCAGAAGAAGTTTCCACATTTTTTCCATTAAGTATGATGTCTATTGTAGGATTCTTTGTAGACACCCTTTATCAGTCTAAAGCAGTGTGCTGCTATTTCTAGGTTGCCAAGAGTTTTTATTATGAATGGATGTTAAATTTTATCAAATTATTTTTTGCATTTATTAAAATGTGTGATTTTTCCTCCTTTATTCTGTTTACAGTTAAATTACACTGATCTTCCTTGTGACTTTTAGTTTTGATGTAATTTAAAACATACACAAATTAATTTCCTCCAGGACATTCCCAAGCCCTTTATCCATAGTCTTGCCAATGGCTTTCAGCCCTGAACAAATTCACTATGGATTCAATGAGACCAAAAAAATGACAGTGGAATGTTCTTGGAGTGAAATGTTCTTGGTATATACCCTGTAGGGCCTTCTAAACTAAGAAGTAGCTTTTAAATGCATTCATTGCCAAGATGGCACTCACTGGATGAGCATGGGGTGGTGCCCAGGCATTTTGGCGGGCTATGACATTAGTCTACCTGTGTTCCGGGTATCTCCCTATTGGTGGCGTGAGTCTTCTGCGATCAGCTTGTGGACACCGTTTGCTTGTATTATGTGCCTTCCTGCATGAGGAGCTTGTGACTGCTTGACCTTTATGCTGATTGGCCCATGAATGTTATATATACTCTGCTGTTTCCACAATAAACGAGTTCCTGCTTTGACTGAGCTCATTGTCACGTCTGTTTGTCTCTGGTTCAGGCCTAGGGGCCGGAGGCTGGTGATCGGGCGGACAGTCGGCACTCACCCTTCCCGGTCCTGCCTTGCCAGGGCGTGTCTCCCCCTTCCCGTTCTCTCCGCAGGTTCGGAGGGGGCTCGGGGAAGGCTAAAAACCCCGACAATACCCAATTTTATTCCCATGGTGGCAGATCAATCACTAGAATCCAGTCCATTCAGAGCAAGTCTGCAGGCAGAAAGCCGGTGTCTGCCTCTGGGCCTCTCCGTCCCTGCAGCCGTCTCGGTCTCTGTCCTTGGCTCTGCTACCACGCCAGTCTCTGTTCTCCTGCAGCCGTGAAGCCCAGAGTACTGGGTGGAGCACTTTTATATAGAGTCAATAGCAATACATTGCCCACATGTGTGTAATGAGCAAGCCAACCAGGGCCAGGTGAGAATCCTGGCCATAGGAACCATCCTTTCTCCACACCATATTTACCAGTTATTTACATTTTGCCTCATTTTCTTTATCATTCTTTCTACAAACATATACATGTACATGTTAATTATTTCTTCTGAATCATTTTGACTAGATTGGAGAGATCATGTCCTTTGACTCCTAAATACTTTGGTGTGTATTTGCTAAGAACAAAGACATTTTCTTATAAAATTTCATTTCAATAATCAAATCAGGAAATTACACACAGATCCGTTACCATTCCTCTGTCTAAGCATTAAACCAACCTTGCATTTTGAATAAACTTCACTATGATGTAACACTTTATCTTCATTGTGTATCCTTGAATTTGATTGGGTTTAAAAAAAATTTTTTTAATCTTGTATGAGAGAACTGCCACTATAATTTTCTTATTGGTAATGTCCTTGCTCAGCCTTAAAAAGTTGAAAAAAAAATTCTCTTTTTTTCCATTCATTGAAAAAGTTATAAACAGTTGATACTATTTCTTCATTAAATGTTGTAAAGAATCTATCCCTGAAGGTGTGGGAAGCTTTTTAATTTGGGATTCAATTTAACAGATGTAAGACTAGATTTTCTCTCTTTTGTATCTATTTAGTAAACATTTTTTAAAAATTGTCATTTAATCTAATTTTCTAATTTATCATCAAATTAGTTTTAATATTTATCTCATAATATTATTCTATTATCTTTTTAATATATGAAGATATAAGTCATGGAAAAGGGATTTTTAATTCCTAATGTTTTTACTTGTGCCTTCTCTCTTTTTTCCTTATTAGGCTTACCATGGATTTATTAATTATTTTTGTTTTTAAATAAATTTTGGCCTTGCTGATTCTCTTATATATTTGCTTTCCATTTTATTAACTTTGGCTCTTATGTTTTCATTTTCCTCTTTTTGTTTTCTTTGGGTTTAACTTGTCATTCTATTCCTTTTCTTAACATTTTAAGACAGATGCTTAGAAATTGATTTTCAGGCTTTCTTCTTTTCTGATACACTCTTTTAAAGCTATAAATTTTCCTATAAGCACAGCTTTAGCAGCTTTCCATGTTTTAACATATAGTATTCATCATAATTTCAAAATACTTTCTAGTTTCTAATATAATATTTTCTTTGACTCTTAAATAATGTAGTAGTTTATTACTTAATTTCTGAATATGGGAATTTTCTACTTTTTATTTACTAGTTTAATTTTACTGTAGTCAGAGGATATACTTTATGTGATTTTTGAGACCTACTTTATGGTCAATATTGGTAAAGGGTACAGGTGTACTTGAATAGAATGTGCATTCTTATTTCTTAGGGGCAATATTCTAAATACTTCAATTAATGCAAGTTTGTTAGTCATATTGTTCAATTCCTTTATATTCTTACTGATTATTTTTGGTCTTAATCTATCAGCTAATGAGAGATGTGTGTTAGTATCTCTTTCTATGATTTTGGATTTGATTGTTTCTCTTTTATTATGTCAATTTTTGCTTACATAATTTTGGTCTATGTTATAAGTTAATACTAATTTAAAATTGTTTTACCTTCCTGATGAATCAAACCTTTTGTATATGGCTGAAAAAATTCTAATTGATAATCTTTGTTTTTTGTTGAATTTAATCAGATTTCATTTTTGTGATATATTGTGACCTATGACTTATTAATATTTTTCTTTAAGTATCTTTTCTGGCACCTTCCCCTGCTACCAAATTCCTCTTGGGAAGTGGATTGCCCCTCTCCCCACTCCCCCAACTTTACTCCTCTAATGGTTTGGAATTCTTCAAATATCCATTGATTCCAATCACATGTACTTTCTGTTTTGCCATTATTGTAATAACTTTAGCTTTACATTTTAATTAAAAATTAGATTTTATTTGTAGTTTTTTACTCTACATCAAAAATTATAATTGATACTCTCAATTTCCATACTCACCCTTTATTTTTTTCATGCTTGTATATCACAGTTTATCTCTGGGTTTAGTTTTTATTTTTATTTTTTTCTTGCTAAGGAGCATCTTACAATGAAAGTTTGTTGGAGTGTATGCAGCCTTAATCTTTGTACATTTGAAAATATCTTTATATCATTCTCACTATTAAATGGTAGCTGAGCTCAGTATAAAATTCTAAGTTGATGTTTAATTTTCTTTAGCACTTTGAAGATATTACTCCATTGTCTTCTGACCTTTATTGGGGTCAATATGAAATTTGCAGAGTGTTTGTTTTTTCTTTGTAAATAATTTGTAAGTTTTTTCTTGTGGCTTTCAAGAATTTATCTGTGTCATTCTACAGTTTCACTATGATGAGTCTAGATGTGTATTTATACTGGGGAGTTGGAGAACACTTTTCTCTAAGATTTCATGTCTTTCTTCAGTTATGGAAAATTCTTAATTGTTAGCATTAAAAATGTTACTTCTCTGCCATTCCAATATTCATTTATTTTTAAAACCCTATTCAATGAATGTAGGAGATTCTTAATATAGTCTCTATATCTCTTCACACATACACACACACACACTCACATACTCTTTCCACATACGTGTTCTGGATGGATTCTTCGTATTGTCTTCTAATTAGCATTCTGTCTTTAACAGCATCCAATCCAGAATTGATCTCATATATTATTTTTTAAAGTGAGTCTATTTTGTATCCCAAGCTTTCTAGTTGATTACTTTTCATAAATATCTATTCCTCTTTTATTTCTTCCCTCTCCACATTTTGTTCTCTTAGAATGAAAGTTTTTATTTCATTTATGTCTTTGTGCATTATAAAAAAATTTATGGTCTATAAAATTGATCCAGAAATAATATGGAATCCAAAAAGCATGTTCCAGGCTGTTGCATAAAATTGATTTAATCAGAAATGAATTCAGATTCAGATTCTGGATTCCATTCTCTTTGGATTTCTTTATGTTTTGGGATTTTAGTTTGTACACTTATTGTAAGTAGATTTTTGTTTATGTGTTCCTTCTTTCTCCCCCCACCCATCCTCTTCCCATATTTTTCTCACCCTACCAGTGATTTATAGTTGTTCAGAGCTGTTGTCATCCAGGCCTCTAATCCTGAGCCATTCTACTATTTCAGGGCTTTCCTCCCAGAGTACTATTAGGCATATCATATCCACAGTCATTAAATTTGATTTAGGTTCTTTGTCACAAAGCCTTTTCCTGTCTTTCTGTCTCCTTAAAGCTGAAGCCCCAGGCACTGTCTTGTCAGCAGCCTAATTTTCCAGACATCTTTCAAGAAGAAGGCCCATCCCAGTTCCTCCTTTGTCAGTGAAAGGGATTCTAGCTCCCTTCTCACAGAGGCACTCTGCGTCCCCTTCACCTGTGGGAAGTCAATAGACCATCAAAAGGCAAGCCTATGGTTCTGGCTTCTGCTCACCATTTTTTATTTCTATTACAGAGGTGATTATTTTGAGCCCAGTTAGGTTGCTTTTGTTTTGTTTCTTACCTATCACTGCTTGTATTTGCAGCAAAGGGGTATAAGACACAGCATGAACTCACTGCACCATCTTGGCTGGGAATCCACCTTGTCCTTGGAGCGCTCCTCATCCTTATTCCTCTAGGGACTCTGTACCCTTACGCTCAGGTAGTCTGGACATAGCCTTGATGCTGGGCCTGGGTGAAAAGAGAGGAATCCCTCTTCTCTCAGGTCCCAAAGGAGATCTTGTGCTATGTCTCAGGGACCTTCTTGTGGGAAAGGAGCAGAAAAGTATAGGGAGATAAGAGCTGCAAACACCCTAAGTTTTCACTATAAGGGTGGGACTGGAGGACAGGAGGGAATGAGGGTGAGGGGTGGGCTTGTTCTCCACTGTGTTCCACTCTGCCTAACTACCCAGAGAAAAGAAAAATTTCAACTGCCAGCAAGATAGATATGGAAATGTTGTAAGAACAAGAAATTAACTGCCTAAGCTGGGCCCCTCATTTATACTTCTTACAACTTGTAAATCTCAAAATTTCCCAGTTGGATAGAAAAGGAAAATGAAGAAAATTTATGAACATTTTTTAATGTAATTGACTTGAATATGGGGTAGAACTGGAATTTAAATTTTCTTCTGTAGTCATTTTATATTCTTCCTAATGGATTTTCCTTAAGGAAAATTTGGGAAGGAAATTAGCATATTTAAATGATCAAACCTTGTATATTAACTGGTTCCTGATAGTTCTTAAATTAAAAATTTCTGGTTAGTTTGAATTATAACTAAATCGGTACATGGTGTAAAACTCTGGAACTGGAACAAATCTAGATATTTTTTTCCAGGATAAAGCTGAACACACGGCTGGTTCACTGTGCATTGTCTCCTCATAGCTGATTAACATAATATAGAAGCACATTCAGTTTTGTGTGCCTGTGTGTGTGATTACAGGGGGTTAAAAATCTCAGGTTCCCTCCATTCTGAGAGCATGTGGTGGCCAGCCCTCAGCCAGATTGAGCTATGTTAATTTCCCAGAAGATTTCAAAGAATTATCTTTTGAAAAGGGAAGTTTGGGCTAATAAAAAGCAGGATAACCTCTGGCAGTCACATGGAGAAGAATGGAAACAAATTACTCCTGGCTTGTTTGACACCGTTGCCAGGGGTCAGGGGGCTCTCTCTGGCCAAACCAGACTGCTTTGTTGTTCTTTATTCCAAAGAGAGACGCTATTTCAGTCATGTCCTAAAAAGCGAAAAGCATCAGAGTTGGGCCAAGTGCTCCCCTGTATCGTCCTTCTTAAGTTCAGCTCTTCAGGAGGCATAGAGGGTCTTCAAGGATTCCAAGGCTTTGGTCCCAGCAGGTTCTGGGTGTGGCTTCCTGTTTTGCCACTTTTATCTCCAAGGAGGACTTGGGAAATTTGTGTTTCCACTCTCAGCTTCAGTATTTGCATCTCTTAAAGGATGTAATTAATGCCTAGCTCCTGGCCATGATGGTGAAGGTCTGAGTCTGATGACCATAGTGCACTTGGACATAGTAGATACTGAAAATATACATGGGGATTCCCAGGTTAGAGGCCAAATGGTGGTTACAGGCTTTGTGTAAAAATTAAGGAGGTTTAAAATAACATGCCATTTATCTAACTGGCTATGTAACAAATTCCCCTCAAAATTTAGCAGCTTAAAACAACTGTTTTACTATGCTTGCAGATTGTGTAGGGCAGGAATTCAAAAAGAGCACAACTCCATGATATCTATGGATCAAATGGGAGAACTCAAAGGCCGGGGGTGACCCACCAGCTGGGGAGGAAGCCCCCTAGAGGCATCTTCACCCAGCTCCCAGCAGTCAGTGAGGCCCTCACCTCTGAACACTTCATAGTATAGCAGCTTTTACTGTTCGTGTGGTAACTGAAGGCACATTGCTTAAGAAAACCAGGCAAAAGCTATAATACTTGCTAGGTCCTAACCTTGAGAGTCACGTAACATCCCTTCCACTGGGTCTGAGGCCACCTTCAGCTTCAAGAGGAGGAAGCATAAACTCCACTTCTGGATGGGAGGGATGTGAAAATCCCATAGTAAGAAAGAACGCATGGAAGGGGAGCTACAGTTGTGGCAGCTTTAGAAAATACAATCTGCCGCAGGGGTGAGGCAATAATAAGTCCTTGAAGTGTTCACTGGATCTGGCCAGAATACAGAGGATGGATTTGAGGAGACTAGCTATAGGGGCATAGCATGGTCATGGTCACTCAGGTGGGGATAATGAGGGTGGGAAAAAAGCAGTGACAGAGAGAATGGAGAAGGCGACAGAGGTAAAAGCTGGCATGGGGACAGGAGCAATCTCATGCAGGCAATGAGGAAGAAGATGAAAAGGGGAAAGAGGAGTCGAGAGGCTCTGAGGTTCTGACCTGGGTGCTCAGAAGGGCAGGTGGCCATTACCTGAAATGGGGAAGCAGAGGGAAAAGCAGGAACCTCCTCTTCCCTCTTCACTCACCGCAGACTTGCTCGTCCGTCTCCCAACAGCTCACGTAGGTTCAGCTTTGATCAATTTTGCATAAGTGCCCTTTGCTTTCATGGATCTGCGTGTTAGCTCAGATCCTGAGGCCCCCAGAAATCCCTAAAGAGCTCGGTGGGTGACTCTGAGAGATAATGTCAAGGGCTGTAAGTGGAAATGAGGCCATTTATGAATCTGATTTTGAGTCAGGAAGTTGTGTTAACTAAGATTACCTATATAACAAACACTCTGGGGAGAAACAGCTACACATGTGGAGCTTCTGTGAAATGTTTTAATACCACCATGAAGGGTATGACCCAACGTTGCCTGGTGAAGGATCTTCAGTTCCTTTTTTATGGCATCAGTTGTTCCTGGAGGTCAGGCCCTTAGGGCTCCACATCTGACGGGATCTTCATGGTGTCACTGGGCAGGATCCTCTTCTGCCATCGCCTCTGGTCTCAAGGGCACAGAGATGGTGTGTAAGTACGTGGCTTCACTTCAGGCCATTCCTAGGAATTTTGGGTTCACAAGAGATGAGACAATAAAGTTAGTCAGAAGATTATTTAAAAGCATTCCAAATGAGTGTTAGCCTTCTCCCAGTGGTGCCACGGGAGGCCAAGGAGTTATTCCAACGAAACTGCTGTTGCTCAAACGTTTTAGAAACCGGCCTTTAGGCATTGCTTCATTCCATGAGCCATCACTGTACACCTTGTTTTTGACCCCAAATTGCCTTACTCCCTATAGAAGTGAGAACTATTTTATTTGCAAGTGACAGGGATTAACTCAATGTAAACGAAACAGCAGATTTCTTGTCTCAACTAACCGGATAGACTGGAGCAACGTGGCATCAGGCATGACCGGATCCTGGTGTCAAAGGGTGTCACTGAGTCTCTGCCCCTTCGACCGCTCTCTCTGGGTTCACCTCCTGCTGGTGAGCTTCCTGCATGTGCCAAGGCAGACGGCTACCAGCAGCCTGAGACTGCGCCATGCCAGGTGAGCAACCTCAGGGAAAGGAGGCCCTGCACCCGACTAATCCCCACTCCTCGCTCCTACCTGACATTGTGCTGACATCCCCCTCAGGCAGGACTCTGTCCCAGACTGAGCCCTAGGCCCACTGCTGTGGCTGGAAGGGAAAAATTCGTTAGTAGAAAAAAAAAATAGGGCAAAGCACATGTTCTGGGAACACAAAAATAGTAGTAGTCAATGGCTACCACAACTGCTTAGGCCATCATCCTAAACACCGACTAACCTTTAACTATTTTCAAAACCTACCCTGGGAGCTGTTAGAAATGCAGACTCTCAAGCTCCATCCCAGCCCTACTGAACCAGAGTCTGCAGATCAGCAAGGTGATTCTCATGTACATGGAAGTTTGGCAACTGCTGGGAAGCATGGGGCAATGGCTGTGTAGAGCTCTCCAAAGAGAAGTTTGAGGACTTTCAGCGTGACCGGAACAGGCAGCCAGCCTGCCAGGCGGACGCCACAGCAGCCGCAGACTCGGGCACAACGTGGCTGGACTCCAGTTAGCGCTTCTTTGGGAAAGAGCACTTCCTTCCCTCTTCTTGTATTTAGTGCGGGGCGTGTGCTCTCATGCAACCAGTACTTGGGTTCCTGGCTTGGGTTGATTTTTCCTTTATTCATTCTGCACAGCGGGTGAGCACCTCCTCTGTGGGGGGCAGAGAGACCAGGCTGGGGCCAAGGTCAGAGCTAGGCTAAGCCAAGGGCAGACGCGGGCTCCGCGCAGCCTCCTGGAGCTCTGCGAGCGCCGCAGGGCGGGGCTGGAGCGCGGGGCCTGAGCGTGTGGGCGGGGCCTTCAGGGGCGTCGGCGGAGTTGAGAAGAAAGCTTCAAGGCCAGGAGAGTCCATCCCCAGGGCAAAAGGTGACACGGCTCTCTCTTTTTTAAATGAACCTTTACTGCTATCACCAGAGTGATTCTGGAATGTGGATCCTATCTCATTGCGAAAAGAGCCGCTGCATCCAGTCATATCTAGGCAGACCCCGCCCTTTCCAAGGTGAATTAGTCGTAGTAGTTAGCTGTGGAAATCAGATAAATCCTCAGCTGACCCAATCATTCCCCTCTTCTGTTTAACTCATGTAAGTAGAGTATTCCCGTAAGATGGGCTGTAGAAATGCTAGCCGATCAAGTGTAACTAGAAAGGTTCAGAGGATTCGAAGTCTGGACCAGAGACTGGAAGTGCTTCCTGCTGCTCGTCCCAGGCTGGCACCTGGGGGAACAAAACAGGGGACCGACCCAGGCCGTGGGCCAGAGCAGTGAGGGGAGACTTTCTACGGACAGGCCTCCTGCACAGGGCTCTTCACAGGTGCACACCTTCTCAGGACTGTGCCCCGCGTCCTGCGAGCCTGCGCAATGCTTTGCTTCCAGCCGACTGAGTCCTAGAGCGGGGGTGGGCAAGGGCACGGGCTCTGCACTCAGCCCCACTGGGTTTGAGTCCTTTCCTGCTACTTTGATCAGATGCATGACATCGGGCAGATCCCAGAACTTTGTTCTCCTTAGCAGTAGACAGGGTTAATGAGAGTCGCTGTGAGGGTCGGGTGAGAAACTGTGTAGGAAGTGAGCGGCAGAGGTTGTCTTTCTGCGAGCACTGGCACACAGGAGGCCCTGTACTTCCACTGCCCGGGATGCACTTAGCAGCTCCTGGCTCAGAGCTCCACAAGCACCTAATCAGGAGTAGCTCTGTGGCTCCTCAGTCTTTGTTCACTTTCCCTCCAGGCGTGGCATGGTGAGCCACCCGCATGCCCTCCACTTGAGATGGATTGAATTAACCTAGACTCAGTCTTGAGAATCGTATGACATCCCTTCTTGAGATAATTGGAGACACTCCTAGGTTTCAGAGAAATGCAGAGTCCTGAAAGAACTTAGCATTCGCAATGTGCAGTACTGGTTGATACCATCAGCAGGAAGGTTCTGGCACTTCCCTTTCTTCCAGGTCTCTGTGACTCCATTGGTAAATAATCTCTCCCGTGCACAACCCTCACAGAACTCAGGGGACTTGAATTAGTGCTTATTGGAGAAAGATCACTTTATTCTCTCTCGTTATTTTTAGGACTGGGCATGTGCTCACACACGAGTATCTGGGCTCCTGGTGGGGTTAATTTTCCTTCATTCATCCGGCACAGCTGGCGACCTCACCTGTGAGAGGCAGGAACATGGGCGGGAGGTAGGTGAAGATGTCGCTTTCCATCCTCACTTTCTCCTCCAGGCCTCTGTGGCCGTCCCTCACGGGCCGCATGCAGGATGGGCCGCAGGCCTCCCACCATGGCCCTCTGCACCTTCGCTCCCTTTAAGTGGCCCCTGGCCAGGGGAAAGCCACGAGTCCACATCTGTATCTGTGTCCTGAACTCTTTTCCAAACTGGAACTCATGTTTCCAGGTCTGATGGGCAATCTCGCTGGCTGTTGCTTGAGCCTCCGTCCCGGGGGCCCTTTAACATCTTCTCCATGAACTCTCCCTGGTCTTGGTCCAGGGCTGTTGAAGAGCCATTTGGGTTTGTTTGCTTATTTGTCTCGTTGTTGGCAGCACCTCCCCCCACCCCCATGCTTGGGCCCCATCTCAGCGCACCGCGGCCCTTTGCCCTTTCCTGACTTGCCAGGCAAGTCCCCTAAGCCTGGACCATCCCACCCATCTCCCTTCACAGCCCTCCTGTCCACTAACGTGGCCTGTCCTAAAGGTTCAGTTCAAGGGCTTCCCGGGAAGCTCCACCCACCTTGACCGGGCTGGGCCCTCCTGCCTGGGCTCCCGAAAGGTGCACAGTGGCTGCAGGTCCGGGACCCTGTGTGTCCTGGTGGGCCACCTGGAGCTTCTTCAGTCCCCTCCACAGTGGGGAAGCCCCACAGGGCAGGGGCAACCTGCACCTCTCTGCTCACAGGGCCTCCTGCGAAGGTTCCCTGAGCGGCTGTCTCTAGCCTGGCAATTTACCCTCTTCTCAGCTGTGCAGAGGGGCTCCTGTTGCCAACCTCACAGAGTGACCCCGTCACAGCCTGGCTCAGGGCCCCCACGTACTCGGCATTTGATCCGTTTGTACTTTCCTTCCTCACTCTTTGTTCTCTTAGATGTTCAATACATATTTCCCAAGTGAGTGAGTAAGTTAACAAATACATAACTTGGATGGCCTTCTATTCCTAGTGCTCACAGCCCTGTGGGTGTTTATTTTCACTGATGTGATGACATGATTATTACGTAAAAGACAACCATAACTCTGGACTCTTTCTCCTATTTCTCCTTCTCAGGTATTGTTTAGGGCTTGGGAAGGACAAAAGAGTAATTCAACCTATGTAAACACTGGCTGTTACTCTTAAACTTTTGCAAACCTGAGAGAAGAAAAAAGCTGTTCCATTGTGGTTTTAATTTGCATTTCTCTGATTACCAGTGATTTGAACACTTGTGAAAAGCAGGAATATGCGTTTTAAACCCCTCAAAGGCTGCTAAGTGCTTCCATGAGACACCAGGCACTGAGAGGCCCGGTGTGCAGGCTAATGCTGTCAAATTCCCAAGACTCCCCAGGCTGGGAGGGCACTCAGACTGTGGCAGACCAGTTGTATGGCCAAAGCAAGGGCCACTCCCCAGCACACTCAGGAGCCCTTATGGGATCTTCTGACCTGCCTGTGCGCTCTTTGTCCCCATCGGCGGCCACAGGCCTCCAAAGGGACGCCCATCTTAGGACACCCTCTCCTGATCCTTGACGCAGGGCCAAGTTCCTCAGCTCGCTGGGGGAAGCCTTGAGCACGTCTCATGCCCAGGATCAGAACTTAAGTCCTCAAGATCGAGGGAATGGGTGCCCTCCTTCCCTCAGGCCAGTGCCCACTTCCTTCCAGGTGCTCATTCCTGTGTCCCGACAGACTCCTCCCCAAGGTAGACGACTGTGAGAGCGACATCCTTTACCCTGATGGGGCCCCACCTGCTCCAAGGGGCTGTGCTTCCCTGGGGACTTTCCCAGGAGCAGCCTTCAGAACACTGTCAGTGGGCTACTCGGCCTCGGGTAATCCTGCCTGTGGGGCTTTAGTTGAAGGTCAAGATGGGTTTTTGGGGGAGTCTTGCCCACCTGAAGAGACAGTGAGTTTCCTACTGCCGCCCAGTCTCTGCTCCCGACCTTCTGTGAGCTAGCACTTGGAATATAGACTTATAAACATATCAATTAAGAACAGAAAATAATTTTCAGAGACATATAATTGAAACCCATTTTTAGAAAAGTAAGAACAGAATTCCCACCAGAAACAACCTTTACAGGATTACATAGCAATTCGACCTTGCCCAACCAAAAGGCCCACTGAAGTGTACTTTCCTAACACGAGGGAGCAGTGGTGAATTCAAACTTCCTTATGTCTAGATAAAGCAGTTCACTATAAAATACGTTGGCTTTTCCTGGGCTTCTAACCATCAAAATTACATACATGCCAATAGACAGGTCAACAGATTGATCTGTCGATCGATAGCTATTGATAGGTAGGTAGGTAGATAGGGTTTCAGCCATGTTCTAAAGGCACTTGTATAAACGTGCACCAAGTTCTTCATTGTCATTTCTGGTAGTGATTCAGTCAGAGAGGAAGAAACCAAAGTCGGCATCAGAACTGGGTTCTGAGCACCTCTAAAGAGGGTTATCCTCTGCTGAGGGCTCTCCTGTCCTTATGTGAATAATGGCAACAAGGAACCAAAGACTGTGAAGGCTTTGAGCAGGGTTCTGAGCCTAGTGGTGCCTTGGGTGCCTTTTCCAGGTGATCGGCATATAGAAAATCAGTCAGCAAATGCCAGACACTGACCTGGCCTCTGAGAAAAATACAAAAGAGAAAAAACAGCAGAGACTTCCTTTGTTCATGTAGAAAGAGGGCCGCTCGACTTCATCAGTTTCATGCAAGGTAGTAAAGTGTGTGCCCTACAGCACCATGAAGCACCTTCATAAGAAGCACTGTATGTCTCTGAATCAATTATTAATTGCCTGGGTTGAAATTCTGGCTGTGTCATGTACTAGCTGAGTGGCCTTGGTCACACTAATACCTTGGGGTCTCAGTTTCCATGTGGGCAAAACAGTAGCTACTCAGGCTTCCACACAGGGCTGCAGTGAGGATTCAATGATGTGATCCCTATTAAGTGCTCAGAACCATACGGCACGTAGAGAAAGCACCGTGAACGTTAGTTACAGTCCTTTCTGGCTGTGAGTGACCAGGCCCTTGGAACCCCGACTCAGCTTAAATGGAGAGGGCTGGCAAAGGGAGGCTGCTGGGAGGCAGGAGAGGGTAAAAGTGTTGCAGCGCTCCAGGAGCTTCCACGCAACGTCATCACAAAACACTAGAGAGAAATGGACACTTACCAACACATTTCCTGGATACAAAAATGGATAACATTGTACCATATTGATTTTATTTTTAAATTTCAAAGTAAATTAGAGAGATGATCACATTTCATCCCTAAATGATTCACTCCAAAACATAAAGACAATTTCTTCCAGAACCTCAGTATCCTAGTCCCACCTAACAAATCAACAATTCCCTCATCTAACACCCAGGCATCTTGGAGTATTTGGAATGACTGTTTTGATTTCAAGATAGATTATGCTGGGGAGGAGATCATTTTGAAGACAAGATATGAATTGCTGTATGCAGCAAAGAATGCTCCAGGTGTCAGAGCAGAGAGGGGAATGTATTGGCTGGCCAGTGTCTCTCTTGTGAACCCTCCATATGCCCATGGAAAACATAGCCTGGTCTGAGATCCTTTGTGGAGTGTGCTCATTACAGTTCCCTTCTTTCTAAAGAAGGAAAACATGTTTTTTTGAAGGCTGCTTGACAGACTAGGAGGATATTAATAAATGACATGCAAATTTCTTAATTTCACTTTGGCTTGGTATGTGACTGCTACTTCTGAAATTCAGGCTGGTGATGGAGCTTCTTTTTTAAAAAGATGTCTTGAGCTCGGAGTGTGTGTGGGTTGTCCAGCTGCACTTGGCTAGTGGCGAGGGAGAGGCAGGCTCATTCTGACCCAAGAAATGGTAAAATATGGACACATCCCTGTGAAAACTATTCCTAAATAAGAAGTGGAGAGTTTAATTCTGAGACTATTTCTTGGGTAGAGGTACTGCAAAGGTTTGACTGAAAGCTGCTTAAGTGCTTTTTATAGCTCTGCTGCTCACACATGAGAAAGCAGTTTCATTGATCGGCCTTTTACTCTTAGCTTTCGTGCCATTGCTCTTCTGTGTCTCCTTTGGTTGCCTGTGGTGCTGGGTGGGATCCACGGGCCACTGGCCAGTCTTGGCTTCTCTGGGCTTCCTGGTTCAAACACCCTCCCCACTCCACAAGAACAGGTATGAGGGACCCCTTGCCACTGTATGAGACATGCACGGTCCCCTCTGGCCTGAGTGTTGGCCTGTGTTGCTGCAGGGTGGGAACCCCCCAGCGGAGGGGAGATGTTAAGGACCTGGGTTCACGATTAAGACTACTTGAACTCAGAACCTGCTTGTCACCACTTACTGCTGGTTCCCCTGTTCTCAAGGGCAGGGAGGAGCCAGTCTTTCAAATATGCCATTCTCTTATATTTACACCTCTTTGAAGATACTTTGACTGGTTCTGGAAAAGACTGTCCTTCTTCAAGAATGAGTGAATTGTTTCTTATGTAGTGAAGGAACGCCCCAACTATAAATTGAGGGTGATTGTTGACACAAGATGACCATTTCTATCCTGCTACGTGTTCTTAACCGTCTGGCTTATTTAGTTTTAGTTAGAAGGAACTCAGTTTTCATCTCCCCCTTTTTTAATAGACACACTCTCTCTTGCCTGTGGATTTTGTGTACTAAGAATAAAAATCCACATCATCCCAGTTTCAAGACAGAAAAATGACTGGTTACATAGAGGAGCATATTTATATAATCTGGATGTCAAAACGAAGCATAAACCAAATACAATTTGATTGTATGAAGTTCTTATTGAAAAAATAACTCAGCACTTATAAATCCCACTACTTGGATTTGTAGCTAATACTCTTCAGTTTTTCATAAATTTAAAGTGGTGCCACCAGCTATTAGTAAGGCATGATGTTTGAATAATTTGTAAAATAGTGTTTGTAGATGGCAATAATGATTTTGAAAGATGTGAATATTGAACCTTAAACTCACCGTTGTTCAGAAGTCTATTGAGCTCCACAAACAGGTGGATGACAAACAATGCCAGGGCACAATTCTAGATAGTTCTTTAAACAGATCAGGAGAGTACAGATTTTCTAGAAGACTGAGAACTGGGAGAAAGTGCTGAGAGGTGTCGTCAATTATTTAAATCATTAGAAAAAGGGAATTTAAGTTGCCTTGTGTAACATTCAGCATGGGGGAAGAAAAAGGTAAATGATAGAGAAAAGGAATCTCTTCTACTTAGCCATAAATGAAAGCTATGCGTGCAAACGTGAGCCATATGAATGAGTTGCCTTCTGGGTAATGCATGCTAATGGTTCCATGAAGCACCACTAGAGTAGAATTAGAGGATACAGCTGTAGCTCATTCTTTCTCTCATTCAAGGCCACAGACATTGTAGACCTTGGGACTCTGTTGACTTTGTTCAGATGTCATGTCCCTATAGTCATGGATTGGATGGGAACCTTGTGGACAACCACTGAGATTGTGTTTGGATCCTGATTTGTACGCAGGTACCAAAATTCCGTGCCAGGTCCCAGCTACTGTGGCAGATACTACTGACTGTTCACCCAATATCTATGTCTTCCTAGGGCTTCCTTACTTAGAAAGCTCCAACTTTACATGGGCCTCGCAGTAGCTGACCAACCACCCTCCTTTCCTCAGCCTTCGTCACAGCCTGTAGAGCCCACTTAGCACAGCCTGGCCAATGGGGTGTGGGAAGAAGTCCGTGAAGACTGGGTACTTTTTAAATAAAAAGTCCAAGCTTTACCAAAAGAAAGCCTCTTTTTTACCTTTTGCTCTTTCCTCTCTGGGATACAGAAGTCAGACACAGGTAACTGTGCATGTTAGTATGACAGCTGACATGTTAAGAACGGAGTGAGGAGTAGAACAATGGGGAGGGCCTGGGGCCCCCAGAACCTCGCTGAGTCACTGCACCTGCCCTGGACTACAGCGTCTATGTTTCTCATCGTCTGAGAAAAATAAAGCCTTGTTTCTTCAAGTCACTATGGCAATATTTTCTACTATACTTGTAGCCAATGCGTTCATAACTGATACTGATCCAAAGAAAGGTTCTTCCAGAAAACCTGAGCCAAAGTCACTCAGCAGTTTATTAACTATTCCTTCTAGAAAATAGCTCATTTTCAGCCCTAGAAACCCAACTTAAAGGAGACTTCTACTGTTCCTTTTTTTTTTCTTTTCAGATCAGGTGATTCCAGATATCAATAATGTTTCAAGAGTGTGCAAAGCAACAGGCTCTGGGTTACTCTATCCTTCTGTTATCGCCATCTGAATGAAAAAATGCAAGTTGACCACAATATTTCTGCCAGTTTCTTTGCTCTCTCCATTGTTGCCAAAGTCCCTTTCTATTGGGCACCTGGACAAAGGTCATAGTACTTTAGGTGGCATGACCTTGGCCGCATGTTGGACAGAGGAAAAGCGTAAACAGGGACAGAGGGCTGCCTGCATGCTTTAATGGTTTTCACAGATGCTTTACTGTTCACAGAGGAAGTTTTTGTGTCCTGAGATGCTCAACAACATTTTAAGTAATACTCCATTGGAATGATTATTTATGCCAAAATCCATGATAACTTGTCCGACTCATTCCCAGTGTAAATGGCCAAAGCTAGTCTTTTTCAACCTAAACAATTAAACTGTGTTGTTGGATGCAAGATAAGAACTAGAAAGCAGATCAGAATGTTTTTATGGACACTTAACAAACGTTTTCATCTTTATTGGCTATGAGAGAGCACCGCGTGTAAGTGGAGTGTAGTTGACTCTTCCCGAGGCCCTTGGTGAAACCTACAGCATGGTACTGCCTGTTGACTGTTCGCTGCACACCGGCTAAGGCCGACAGCTGCCTGTGCTGTGTCTAGGCCACCTGCCAGTTTGTCAGCTTTAGACTCAAGGTGGCTCATCTGGGTCAGAAGGGCTTAAGGACTGTGGTCACAGGACTGGTCAAACAAGTTTTGCAGATCTAGAAAAAGACAGAAAATAGGATAAAAGCCAAGCAGTATAAAGCCTCAGTCTAAAGGGCCAAAGCATGTCCAAGGTATTTATAGGACATCACTCCCTCAGGGACTAGAATCGAATTAGTAATGCAGCAGGACTTTCTAGAACCTGCAAGTTGTTTCAAGAGCAATCCTACTTACAGGATTCTGATACATTTTAAGTAAACCCATTTTAGGTTTATCTGACTAGCACTTCCAGATTTAAAGAGCCCTTTATTCCTTGACAGGGAACCTTCCACAGGAGGACGAGACTGGCGGAGAACCTGCACGTCTACAGGGCCCTGAGCTGGACTCACTGTCGCCACCCTGCTGCTCTGAGACACCCTGGCCCTAGAAATCTTGACAGTCTACACTGGGGACATGGAGAGCCACAGGATAAACCTGGAGTACTTTCCTGGGGCATTCATTTTGCTTGATGATAAATAACCAAGAAGGTTTTTACACTTAAATAATATGCTGTGGTGTATAATGTAAAATTTGCATGAATATTAAGGAGAAACACAAGCCTTCAAAGAAATCTGCATTGTGGGCAGGTTGAATTAGGCACTCCGATTCACTCTTCTCTGGGGTTGTAGGAATGCTCCGCTGGAATGGTTCTGAAAGCAGTAAATAGGTGATGGCACTTTACAAGATGTACAAATGTTGTCTTTAGATGAGCCTCTCCTTCAGGACAGGACCACATATTGCTTATCTTTCTCTCCTTGGTTTTTCCCCAAATAACACAGAAGAAAACGGGAAAAAAGAGGAAAAAAAAGTCATTTCCTGAGTTCATGCTCTGAAAAAACCACAGGTAACATTTTGGTGAATATCTGACGCCTCTCCACGCACACCACGACAGACACAGATGCGTGGGTTCTCTGTTACATAAAGGCTTGTCCTATTTGTCTTTGTGCTTTTATTATGGGCAGGAGGTTTTTAAATGGTAGATCAGTTTGACTTAGGTTGACTCGAGCAAATTAACATTTCCAGGTACCCACTCACGGTAAACAAGGTCACACACCAATATGAATACAAAAAGCCTCTTGCATTTACTCGGATGTAATAAACATCATCCCTGTTTCTTTTTTTTTATTTTGGTATCATTAATCTACAATTACATGTGCAACATTATGGTTAAACTCCCCACTTCATGAGGTCCCCCCATATACCTCATTACAGTCACTGTCCATCAGCATAGTGAGATGCTATAGAATCACTACTTGTCTTCTCTGAGTTGTACAGCCCTCCCTGTGCCCCCCCAACATTATGTCTGGTAATCGTAATGCCTCTTTTTCCCCCTTATCCCTACCTTCCCACCCATCCTCCCCAGTCCCTTTCCCTTTGGTAACTGTTAGTCCATTCTTGGGTTCTGTGAGTCTACTACTGTTTTTTCTTTCAGCTGTTTTCTTTGCTCTTATGCTGCACATATGAGTGAAATCATATGACACTTGCCTTTTTCCACTTGGCTTATTTCACTGAGCATAATACCCTCTAACTCCATCCATGTTGTTGCAAATGGTAGGATTTGTTTTCTTCTTATGGCTGAATAATATTCCATTGTGTATATGTACCACCTCTTCTTTATCCATTCATCTACTGATGGACACTTAGGTTGCTTCCATTTCTTTGCTATTGTAAATAGTGCTGCGATAAACATAGCGATGCATCTGTCTTTTTGAAACTGGGCTGCTGCATTCTTGGGGTGAATTCCTAACAGTGGGATTCCTGGGTCAAATGGTATTTCTATTTTGAGTTTTTTGAGGAACCTCCATACTGCTTTCCACAATGGTTGAACTAATTTGCATTCCCACCAGCAGTGTTTGAGGGTTCCCCTTTCTCCACATCCTCGCCAACATTTGTTGTTGTTGTAGTAGGTGGCCATCATAACTGGTGTGAGGTGATATCTCATTGTGGTTTTAATTTGCATTTCTCTGATGATTAGTGACGTGGAGCATCTTTTCATGTGCCTGTTGGCCATCTGAGTTTCTTCTTTGGAAAAGTGTCTATTCATGTCCTCTGCCCATTTCTTAATTGGATTATTTGTTTTTTGTTTGTTGAGGTGCGTGAGTTCTTTATATATTTTGGATGTCAACCCCTTATTGGATGTGTCATTTATGAATATATTGTCTCATACTGTAGGATGTCTTTTTGTTCTTCTGATCGTGTCCTTTGCTGTACAGAAGCTTTTCAGCTTGATATAGTCCCACTTGTTCATTTTTGCTTTTGTTTCCCTTGCCCAGTGAGATATGTTCATGAAGAAGTCGCTCATGTTTATGTCCAAGAGATTTTTGCCTATATTTTTTCTATAGTTTTATGGTTTCATGACTTACATTCAGGTCTTTGATCCATTTTGAGTTTACTTTTGTGTATGGGGTTAGACAGTAGTCCAGTTTCATTCTCTTACATGTAGCTGTCCAGTTTTGCCAACACCAGCTGCTGAAGAGGCTGTCATTTCCCCATTGTATATCCATGGCTCCTTTCATGTATTAATTGACCATATATGTTTGGGTTAATGTCCAGATTTTCTATTCTGTTCCACTGGTCTGTGGGTCTGTTCTTGTGCCAAAACCAAATTGTCTTAATTACTGTAGCTTTGTAGTAGAGCTTGAAGTCTGGGAGCATAATTCCCCATTTTATTCTTCCTTCTCAGGATTGCTTTGGCTATTTGGGGTCTTTTGTGGTTCCATATGAGTTTTAGAACTATTTGTTCCAGTTCATTGAAGAATGCTGTTGGTATTTTGATAGGGATGCATTGAATCTGTAGATTGCTTTAGGTAGTATAGCCATTTTGACAATATTTATTCTTCCTAGCCAAGAGCATGGGATGGATTTCCATTTGTTAGTGTCCTCTTTAATTTCTCTTAGGAGTGTCTTATAGTTTTCAGGGTATAGGTCTTTCACTTCCTTCATTAGGTTTATTCCTAGGTATTTTATTCTTTTTGATGAAATTGTGAATGGAATTGTTTTCCTGCTTTCTCATTCAGTTAGCTCATCATTAGTGTATAGGAAAGCAACAGATTTCTGTGTGTTAATTTTGTACCTGGCAACTTTGCTGAATTCAGATATTAGTTCTAGTAGTTTTGGAGTGGAGTCTTTAGGGTTTTTTATGTACAATATCAGGTCATCTGCAAACAGTGACAATTTGACTTCTTCTTTACCAATCTGGATGCCTTGTTATTTCTTTGTTTTGTCTGATTGCCATGGCTAGGACCTCCAGTACTATGTTGAATGACAGTGGGGAGAGTGGGCATCCCTGTCTTGTTCCCTGTCTTAGATGAAAAGCTTTCAGCTTCTTGTTGTTAAGTATGAGGTTGGCTGGGGGTTTTTCATATATGGCCTTTGTTATATTGAGGTACTTGCCCTCTATACCCGTTTTGTTGAGAATTTTTATCATGAATGGATGTTGAATTTGGTCAAATGCTTTTTCAGCATCTATGGAGATGATCATGTGGTTTTTGTTCTTCTTTTTGTTGATGTGGTGGATGATGTTGATGGATTTTCAAATGTTGTACCATCCTTACATCCCTGGGATGAATCCCACTTGATCATGGTGTATGATCCTCTTGATGTATTTTTGAATTCGTTTGCTAATATTTTGTTGAGTATTTTTGCATCTACGTTCATCAGGGATATTGGTCTGTAATTTTCTTTTTTGGTGAGGTCTTTGCCCGGTTTTGGTATTAGAGTGATGCTGGCTTCATAGAATGAGTTTGGAAGTATTCCCTCCTCTTCTATTTTTTGGAAAACTTTAAGGAGAATGGGTATTATTTCTTCTCTATATGTCTGGTAAAATTCAGAGCTGAATCCATCTGGCCCAGGGGTTTTGTTCTTAGGTAGTTTTTTGATTACCAATTCAATTTCATTACGGGTAATTGGTCTCTTTAGGTTTCCTGTTTCTTGCTTGGTCAGTTATGGAAGGTTGTATTTTTCTAAGAAGTTGTCCATTTCTTCTAGGTTTTCCAGCTTGTTAGCATATAGATTTTCATAGTATTCTCTTATAATTCTTTGTATTTCTGTGGGATCCATTGTGATTTTTCCTTCTTATTTCTGATTCTGTTTATGTGTGTAGATTCTCTTTGTCTCTTTATAAGTCTGGCTAGGGGTTTATCTATTTTATTTTCTCAAAGTACCAGCTCTTGGTTTCATTGATTTTTTTCTATTGTTTTATTCTTCTCAATTTTATTTATTTCTTCTCTAATCTTTATTATGTCCCTCCTTCTGGTGACTTTGGGCCTCATTTGTTCTTCTTTTCCCAATTTCAACAATTGTTTCTTTAGACTATTCATTTGGGATTGTTCTTCCTTCTTTAACAAGGCCTGGATTGCAATATACTTTCCTCTTAGAACTGCCTTTGCTGCGTCCCACAGAAGTTGTGGCTTTGTGTTGTTGTTGTCATTTGTCTCCATATATTGTTTGATCTCTGTTTTAATTTGGTCATTGATCAATTGATTATTAAGGAGCATGTTGTTAAGTCTCCATGTATTTGTGAGCCTTTTTGTTTTCTTTGTACAATTTATTTCTAGTTTTATACCTTTGTGATCTGAGAAGCTGGTTGGTAGAATTTCAATATTTTAAAATTTACTGAGGTTCTTTTTTTGGCCTAGTATGTGGTCTATTCTGGAAAATGTTCCATGTGCCCTTGAGAAGAATGTGTATTCTTCTGCTTTTGGGTGTAGAGTTCTGTAGATGTCTGTTAGGTCCATCTGTTCTAGTGTGTTGTTCAGTGCCTCTGTGTCTTTACTTATTTTCTGTCTGGTTGATCTCTCCTTTGGAGTGAGTGGTGTGTTGAAGTCTCCTAAAATGAATGCATTGCTTTCTATTTCCTCCTTTAATTTTGTTAGTATTTGTTTCACATATGTCGGCACTCCTGTGTTGGGTGCATAGATATTTATAATGGTTATATCTTCTTGTTGGACTGACCCCTTTATCATTATGTAATATTCTTCCTTATCTCTTGCTACTTTCTTCGTTTTGAAGTCTATTTTGTCTGATACAAGTACTGCAAACACTTGCTTTTTTCTCCTTGTTGTTTGCATGATATATCTTTTTCTATCCCTTCATCTTTAGTCTGTGTATATCTTTGGGTTTGAGGTGAGTCTCTTGTAAACAGCATTTTTTATCCATTCTAGTACTCTGTGTCTTTTGATTGGTGCATTCAGTCCATTTACATTTAGGGTGATTATCGATAGATATGTACTTATTGCCATTGCTGGCTTTAGATTCGTGGTTACCAAAGGTTCAAGGGTAGCTTCTTTACTATCTAACTGTCTAACTTAACTCTCTTGTTAAGCTATTATAAATACAGTCTGATGATTCTTTATTTCTCTCCCTTCTTATTCTTCCTCCTTCCTTCTTTATATATTAGGTGTTTTATTCTGTGCTCTTTTACATTTCCCTTGACTGTTTTTGTGGATAGTTGATTTTACTTTTTGCCTTTAGTTAGTATTTGGATGGTCTGCTTTCTTTGCTATGATTTTATTTTCTCTGGTGACATCTTTTTAGCCTTAGGAGTGCTTCCATCTAGAGCAGTCCCTTTAAGATATCCTGCAGAGGCGGTTTGTGAGAGGCAAATTCCCTCAGCTTTCTCTTATCTGGCAATTGTTTAATCCCTCCCTCAAATTTAAATGATAATCGTGCTGGGTACAGTATTCCTGGTTCAAGGCCCTTCTGTTTCATTATGTTAAATATATCATGCCATTCTCTTCTGGCGTGTCAGGTTTCTGTTGAGAAGTCTGATGATAGCCTGATAGGTTTTCCTTTGTAGGTGATCTTTTTTCCCTCTCTGGCTGCCTTTAATACTCTGTCCTTGTCTTTGATCTTTGCCATTTTAATTATTATGTGTCTTGTTGTTGTCCTCCTTGGTTCCCTTCTGTTGGGAGATCTGTGGGCTTCCGTGGTCTGAGAAACTACTTCCTTCCCCAGCTTGGAGAAGTTTTCAGCAATTATTTCTTTAAAGACACTTTCTATCCCTTTTTCTCTCTTCTTCTTCTTCTGGTACTCCAATAATGCAAATATTGTTCCGTTTGGATTGGTCACACAGTTCTCTTAATATTCTTTCATTCCTAGAGATCCTTTTATCTCTCTCTACCTCAGCTTCTCTGTATTCCTGTTCTCTGATTTCTATTCCATTAACAGTCTCTTGCACCTCGTCCAGTCTGCTCTTCAGCCCATCAATTGACTGTCTCATTTCTGTAATATCTCTCCTCATTTCCTCCCTTAGCTCTTGCATATTTCTCTGTAGATCCATCAGCATTGTTAAGACTTTTATTGTGAATTCTTTTTCAGGAAGATTGTGTAAGTCTAGCCCATCAGGCCCTCTCTCTGGGGTTGCCTGTGTGATCCTTCTCTGGACCATATTCCTCTGTCTTTTCATGGTGATATAAGTGGTCGCTGGTAGGTGCCACGTGTGTCAGCTGGGAGAACAAAATCCCTTCCTGCTTGGTGTTCTCCTTGCCCTTTCTCTGGGGCCTGAACTGGTTTCTTGCACACCGGGAGGCAGTCTCTGGGATAATCCCCTGAGCTTCCTGTGTGCGGGGTCGCCCTCCACCTAACCTGTAGCACTGTGGGGGTTTTCAGTCTTCCTGGGTGCCTTCTGGCCCCCTTGGTGCTTTCCAGCCCCTGTCCTGGGTTCTGGGGCCATTCCTGCTTAGCTGTGCACCAGCCGGGAGTAGATTCTGTGAAGTTGCTGTGGGCAGGGCCGTTCCTCTGCTGTTCAGCAGCAGTGGCTGCTCCGCTGGACCCTTTGTGGCGCCGTCGGGTGGGGAAGAAATGGCAGGCTGCTGATCTCTGTGGGAAACCTTGGCGCGGCTGCTTTGCCCAGCCGCTGGCCAGGGGGTCCAAAATTCCCCACAACTCCCAGCCTGCTGGGTTGAGTACGATGGGATGATTTTGTTCGGCTGTTGGGCCCTTGTCTCTTTAAGACTTTTAAAAAAACACCCGCTTTTCTTTTGTCCCGGGGAGCCGTCTCGGATCCTTCTCTCCTGTTTCTTTAATCTCCGATACACCATGCGATGTGTGTCTGTGCACCCGGTGCAGATCACCAGGGCTGGTTATTTAGCAGTCCTGTGCTTCCACTCCCTCCCCATTCTTGATTCTTTTCCTCCCGCCAGTGCGCTGGGGTGGGGGGGGAGTACTCGGGTCCCACCGGGTCGTGGCTTTGTATGTTACCCCCTTCGTGAGGCTCTGAGTTCTCACAGATGTAGTTGTAGCCTGGCTGTTGTACTGTATCTTCTGGTCTCTCTTTTAGGAATAGTTGTATTTGTTTTATTTTCATAAATATATATGGTTTTGGGAGGAGATTTCCGCCGCCCTGCTCACACCACCATCTTCCCAGAAGACCCCCTGTTTCTTTTTTAAACAACAAAAATAGGACTAGGAGGTGCTCAGTAGATGATTGGTGGGTGTGTTTCCAAGGCTGAAGCTGGGGTGCCATCCTCCAGGTCAGCAGCAGGAAAGTGCACAGTGAAACGGCTCTCCAGGCTTAAGGTCGTGCAGCCTTGGTAACCACAGTGTCACTTGTTGGCATCTGGCTTGGTTTCATGGCACGGGGGTCTCCTGTGGGCCTCCAGCGGCAGGCTGAGACCCCCGGGGGAGCCTCGATAGCCAAGCCCATCTGTCTGTGCTGGCACTTTGTGATGCGACACAAGCCTGCTAGGTGGACACGTGCTGGGAGTGGCCGACAGCAGGAGGCCTGTGGGAGTGCTGTGGGGCAGGAAGGCAGGGGATGCCCCATGCGAGGTTCCTATACAGCTGCTGCCCTTGTGACACAAGCTACTCTGCCCGAAAGCCAGCCCCAGACGCACGAGCTCAGGCTCTGCCATGGCTGCTCTGGGCAAAAGCTTTGTTCTGAGAGTGACTTTACAAAGTGATTCGATCATCAGTGGCCAGACTTTGGAAGGAGCAGCAGCCCCAAACCTCTGTCCTGTGTCCATGTGCAGTGCCCCTGACTGACTTTCAGTGCCTGCTGGGTGTCCCCCCTCCCTGCCCCCATCTCTGTCTCTCTTTCACACACACACACACACAAACACACACACACACACACTCACATGCTGCTTACACCATCCTGAGATCCATGAGTGGGAATTTCAGGGGCCAACTTCCCTTTGAACTACTGTATGTAAAAAGGGTGGTCTCCTCAAGGGTCACACATAAACTTGGATCCTGGGGGAGAAGAGAAACTAACTCCAGTGCTTGGAAATGATGTCTGCATCACATCTAAGACACTGACGTCTGAATCAACATGGACAGGGCCTTAGTTCCTCCATCTGTGTGCCCTACAACTTTGGCCACCTCACTTAACTTGTCAGTAAAATGGGGGAACTACCCTGGAGAGCGAGGATTGGATGCACTTCCATCTGGAGCAGAGCAAGTGCACCACGGGTGGCAGCTGCCTAAAGAAATCTACTTAAGGGCTGGCCCTGCCAAGCCCCAGGCCTGGAGCTGAGGACTCAGTCGCTAAGCCTTGAAGCCGGGGCGCCTGCCCCGCCTGTTTCCCAGAGCCCTCCTCGGAGGCCCAGCCTCACCGGCGTCCCCAGCAGGGCCAGGCCTTTCGCCCTTCCGCCTCCCCTTCCGGCCTCTGTGTTGCTCTTGGATCCTGCTACCTTCAAACTCTCAGGCAACCAGGATGTATGCTGTGTGTCCCTGAGTGAGTCCGGGACTGCTCACTCATTAGTGGACAGCGCTGTGTTAGGGCAGTGTCGCTGATCGGCTAAGAACATAGGATTTAAATTCAGACAGATATGGGGACTGAATTTCAGCTCTGCCACTAGCCACATGTGCAACTGTATGCCAGGCTTTTTAAAACTTCTTGGACCTTGGTTTCCTGAGCAGTAAAATGGTAAGAATAGTAGCATCCGAGAGTTCGTATAAGAATTAAGTTAGTACTATTTGTAAACATTTGTAAAGTGCATGGTAGGGGCTGAATAAGTATTAGCTATTACTCATTTTATTAAGTACTTTTATTATTAATATATTTTAAATTAGTTTAGTGCTAAAAATAAAATGTGACAGGACCAATGGTTTTTGACCCATATAAGAGAAAGCTGTATCCTGTTGTCCTTTGCAAGGGTGCAGCACGGCCTCTCTCACCTTTAAGGAAGGTACAGAGAAAGGAGGGAGAAATTTCTCCACTCCTACAAGGGAGGAACAGTCACCTATTACTCAGAGGGACTTACCGCTTTGCTCAAAGCTCCTTTTGTTGCTTTGTGGCAAGTTCAGCTTTCCAAGACTGGCCACGGACTGTTTAGGATGCTTTTTGGGGAAAGATGTTAACTCTTTAAAGGTTTAATTACTTTCATGCAAAGGAGGAGCCCGCTGCAGGGTTCATAGCCTTCTTGGGCAGCATACAGATCTGTCTCTTTTTAAATTATGTCTCTTAATTTTTACTTACTGGGTATCCTCTTTTCTTTCTTCTGTTTCTGAAAAAAATAAAACACAGCTTCCACCATGTCAGCTCTTGTAACTTTGCTGAAACTCCCCTGAGGTTTCCTATCCCACTGGAAGGGACCCCAGGTTCTTACAGTGGCCCACAAAGCCCTGTGGGATCTGGCCTCACCCTTCCTCACTTCCTCCCTCCCTCCCTCTGCTCTCGGGTGCTCTGTCCCAGCTGTGCAGACTTGCTTGTAGCTCCTGGCGCACACAGAGGAAACACCCCCACAGGGCCTTTGCACGTCCTGCTCCTGTGCCTGGACTGCTCTTCTCTTGGATGTCCTCATGGCTTGCTCACAACCCCACCTGAAGAAGCACCAGCCACCCTGTCACTCTGTTCCCTCATCCCATTTTGTCTTTCTGTATAAGACTTACTACCTCCTGAAGTGTGTGTGTGTGTGAGATTGCCCGACTTCACCCACTAGGATCTAAGTGCCCTGAGGGCTGAGACTGGTAATTTGCTCAGTGTAGTGGGCCCAGCAGCTAGTGCCATCCTGACACACAGCAGGCACTCCGTAAATATGGAACGAGTGGATGTGGAGTGAATGATGACATGACGCTGAGCGGGTGCCATGAGCAGGAGGAGGGGGTTTGGGGGGCCTACCGTCAGCCCGTCACTCCATGGATAAAAAGACCCAGGACAGGTGGGCACGTCTTCCATGCTGGTCTCGGTGACTCTTCTGAGTGATGGGCCTGAAACAGAGCCCAGCCTGCCGGGGAGGGGGTGGCTCTCCAACAGCAGGTCTCATGGATGATACATGCTCAGTACATGTTTGAATGAAAAGTACTGAAGATAAAAGGGAAGAAATCTCTGTAAAATTAGACCCTATAAGGGGTGTGTTAGTTGTCTTTGGAAGGGGGTTGGAAGAGGATTTCTTATACTCAAGAGAGACACCTTTGATGGCACCTTACATACTGTCCCTTCTCCCAGATATTTTATAATATTAGGAAATCAAAGAGGACTCTATTCTCTATTAATCATGGTATGTCTTAGAAGATCAGGAAAATGTTCAATGCCCTTTCCACTGCTTAACCATGAATGTTCACTAAGATGAAAAGGTGAACTTTTATTTCTTACAGAGATGGACTTTTTATGGTACCCCCTCTTTTTTTTCCCTAAAGTAAATAGTCTTTTTAAGAAAAAGAAAAGTCAAATAATACAGAAGAGAAGAAGGAAGAAAAAAATGGTCACTCAAAATCTCTTCTTCTGACAAACACTGCAGATAACATTTTGGAATTGCCTTTAGGTTACCTCTCAATGCATTTATCCAACATAGATGCATGGATTCCCTTTCATGTAAATGGGCTTATAGAAGCTGCTTTCCTCACCCAATACTCTATCTGAGGCCACGTTTCTGTGTCAGGATATGTAAATCTTCCACATCACTCTTGTGGCCTTTAGTGCAATAGGGGTATTCCACTGTCTGCAGCTGGCTCCCTGCTGACAGATATTTAGGGTATTTCCAACTCTCTGCTATTAGATGAGATGGTATAGGCTGCCTCATGGGCACACTCTGGGCATGGCCTGTCCCAGCCGACCCAGCAGGAGCCTATGGCACTGCCACTGTGGAAGTTTGTCATCACTGGTCAGCAGTCTCCCTCCCATGCCAGCCCGGACACTGTTGTCTTAAAGGCTCCCCAACCCAGTTCTTAGTAGTATCAATCAAGTGGGCTCTATTTAGCCCATCTCCCATGTATGGAGGAGGACTTACATACCTATTTTTGATTTCCTAGAAAAAGACAGAAATGCTTCTATGTTGTACTCTGCGCTTCTTTCGAATCCATCCCCTCGCTTTCTGACAATAGCAACCCGTAGAGAGTTATCCCCCTCCTGCTGGATGTAGTCCTGCTGGACCTGGGGGTGGGGGCAGGCACACCGTCACCAAGTCCCTGTGTGCGGTTCCCTAAAAGGGTCCCCTGGTGTGCATCCCCCACCCCGCCGCCCTCCCAGCCCACAGCCTCCGGGCAACAGGTGTGCGAGCTCCGGTGACTAGCAGGAGCTCCTCTCGCAGGATGGACTGGTCCTCAGCAGAGATGCCAGGGAGCCTCCAGGCGGAGGTGTGTTACCTTGGGGTTTTAAATATCATCTTTCCTTTGTTTCTGGGCATGGGGAGGAGCAAAGGCTTGAAACAAGAGACGGTTCACTGCTCTGTGGGGTTGTTTTCGTTTTTTATTTCCTCTCATTTTGCCCTAAACCCTGGTGCACTGGGTCAGAGAGCCCCACTATACTGACCTGTTGGACCGCTGAGGGCGCAGGGACCCCAGGAGCTACGTGAGCCACCCAGGACAGTGTGGTAGTGCCCAGAGTCCCCGGACTTGAGCTGCTGGTGGTGGGCACGGCCCTTGGAGCATGGTGCAGGACCAGGTTGTACCCGGGGGGGGGCTACCCTTGTTTTTCCTGGTTCAATGTCCAAAGAGCCATGCAAGGAGGTGGCGAGGAACCCTGGTGCTCTTATTTAGAGGGTCTCTAGGTGCAGAGCCTGGGGACCTGCGCTGACATCCTTAGGTGGTTCCAGGTGGGTGACTGAATAGCTCGCTGTGACCCTCCACTGACACCAGTGTGTGTGGAGAGGTGTGAGCTGTTCGGCCCAAATGATCAAGGTATGCAGGAAGAGGAGGCGGCAGACAGGCAGGAAGTGAAGACCAGCGGATGTCCCCGAGCCACCTTGGGCAGACACCTTCCCGTGCATTGTTTCATTTAGTTCCTCCTCCTGGGAACTTAGTCCACAGTCTGGCTCTCTCCTCCTCCTGTGGGTTGAGGAAACAGGATGCTCAGAGCTGCTAAGTGGAAAGGAACTATACTATGATGGAGATGGGGCTTTAATTCGTTTGTGTCTTGAGTCCAAGTTAGTCTCCTTCTCTGTGACCACACTGCTCCCTGGAACACCCTGGGACCCCTGGGTTTGGCAGTGAGTGAACCTTTTGGGAGCGAGATGTCATCCGGCGAAGGAGTCTGCTCCATCTTGTGCGGACTTCTCAGCCGCATTGGCTTCCTTTCCCAGCTGACATGTCACCTGAGGAGAACAATGTCAAAAGTTGGTGTTTTTCTCTGCATCTCTTGGTGAGTCTCCCTCCAGACGGCAGTTGGCTCAGGGGCACCATTTTGGCTGCAATCCCGCAGAGCTTCATTTTCACTTTTTTATTGAAAAATCGAAATCTGGGGAATTAGAGCCTTTCCCTATTGATTTTTCAGGGGCAAGTGAAAATTACATTCTGCACAGGACCAAGAAAGTGCCACCTTGAGCGGTGACAGGACCGATGCTGGAGTGACGTGCAGAGGGATGCGCTGGGGCACACAGATGTCATCTCCGTGTAATCTCTCCGAGAGGCAAAGCAAGAAATTCTAATCCACGTAAAATGACTTCCGGGAGTAAAATTTTATTTTGTTTTGCTTTTTGTTGAAAGGAGAGTTGAAGAAACAGACCAAAGTGAGAATTTGGGGAGCGAGTGTTCAGTCTCTCCGGTAAGCATACCAGGGGTAGAGGGCTCAAGTCCGCCCCTGACTCCCACCTCTCCGCCTGGTATTTAGGACCATGAACCCCACTGAGCCCTGCTCCGTTCATTCACCTTGGGGCCCAGATGGTTCTGCGCTCAGATCTTGCTCTGCCATTTACTACCTGGACGCCCTTTTGCAAATTACTTACTTTCTTGAAACTTGGTTTTTCCATCTATGAACTGGGGATAATAATAAAAGCTACTGCCGCAGGTTGCTGTGAGGACTGACTGAATACTTACTAGCTGGCCGACTGAAGGAATAAACGAGACGATCCTTGTGAAGCATTTGGGTTTGAGGGGACCCGATGTGCGCAGCGACCGGCACCCTTTGGTCAGCAGGGCGACCCCCACCTCCCACCAAGAAGTTTGAAGTGTCACAGATCTTGCGACCTTTGGGGAAGGTGGGCATGTTGCAGGTACCCGCTGCCATTTTAGATTTTATTTCCTTTCCTCTCCTCTATTAGGGTAAATACTCCACAGTTGGCTGTGGGTGTAAACCTGTCCCCCCACCGCAGAGCTGCCCTCTGGTGAAAGGCACTCTGCAAGATAATATCTGGAAGTGCTCTGTTCCTTTCTTCTTTGCCTCCTTTCCTCTCTTTCCCTCTTCAGCACCTGCAAAAGGTCCTTTTCTCTTTTCTAAATGCAGGCTAATTGTTAACATCAGTTGAGGCCCTGAGAGTGATTAGGGGTGGGGGTGGAGAATGAGCTCGTCTCTGCAGGGCAGGAAGAGCGCAGGGACTTTGCAGTGAAGTGTTGGGAGCCACGGACGACCCGACTGCACCGGGCAGGGTGCCCAGACAAACTGCGGGGCACCTCTGGGTGTCTCCCCGGCACCTGGGCTTTGAAGGGAGCCCACCGAGACCCTGCACCCACAAACCTTACAGCCAGATGTGCAGCCCTTGCAACGAGGTGGCGAACAACTGCTTTGAAGATGAAAAGCCGTTGAGTCCTAAGCAGCTTTGCTATTGTGGGGCCATGTGTGTAGCTGTGCAGAGCCATCGGCCGCAGTACTGTCACTGCTCAGGGGTGGCAAAAGGCAATCTCAGCCGCAAATGCCAAGTGCAAAGAAGAGGAGCAAGTAAAGTGCAGGGGGTGGGAGGCAAGGGCGCGGTGGGTGCCGCTGCTTTGAAATTCTGCCTCGGGAAGTTCTCTTCAACGGATCCTCTTCCAACCTGCCGAGCACAACAACTGGACATGGCATGTGACAGGCGCTGCAGACGGATCCTGTTTCACACACGCAGCTGTAATATCTGGCACACAGGTGTTTGGTCTGGTGTTTGCCAGCTGCTCAGCAGGGCCCTGCTTCACAGGATGGGGCGGGGGGAGGAGGAAACCCTGCACTTGTTGCTGCCAGAAGCAAGGAAATTCCCGCCCCCAGGGCCCAGTGCTCAGCGTTTGAGTCGGGCGAGTCTCCCCGGGCCTGCCTCTGAAGGTCCCCAGGCCTCTGCTCCTGTGCTTGCCAGGCACAGGGCTGCGGCTGGGTGAGGAGAGCAGGTGACGAGAAGCCTCCAGCAAGCTGGCCAGGGTCCTGGGAATGCACCAGGAGGCAGTGAGCAGAGGGAGAGGAGGACCCTGAGCTCTCGAGTCGGAAAGGCCTGAGTTCAGGCCCCACCTCCAGCTCTGAGTAATTCTGAAATCTCAGCCACGTTTCTGAACCTGCCTGGGCCTTGGTTTTCCCATCTATAATACGGAGTATGGGACACCCGATGCATGGCCCCTTATAAGGGCCCATGGGACAGAGTATGAAGTGCATGGAAGCTGTGTCACTCTCGCTATTCCCCCTGGTCAGGAGCGAGGTGGCTGGGGCTCCCCAGGCTCCCGGGCCAGCGCCCTGGGCCCCTGTCTTGCGATCACCTCGGGTGGATGGTCAGGCCAGGTACCACCAGTGTGCAGACACAGAGCTGGTTTCCTTAGGGAGGAAAGAAATTGGGATGCGGACCCCTGACTCCACTGGGTCATGCCTTCTCCTTGGCCTCCTCAGCACTGACCAGCTTGAAATTCTGCATGGCTGTCTCGTGGAGCTCTCTGTCCGCACTGGCCTCCTTGGGTGTGGTGGACAGCATCTGCAGCGCATCCTCTGCATGCGGGAAGGCTTGGTACATGTTTGCTGTGGGAGTGAGTGATGGGCAGGGGAGGAGCGGGAGGCTCTGCCTCTGCCTCTCCTATCCCTATTTTAAGGACAGGAAACCTGCATGCTCTGGAGGATGGACAAGCCACAGCCCTCAGGCTGTCCCTGCATGCCCTCTCCAAACTTCTCCCCAGTTCTCCTGCTTCCTTCCACTCTGCTTCTGGCTCTGAGCCAGCACCTGGCCTTCTTTCCCTACATCCGTTCTCTGTCCACAGGTCCATCTGCCCACCCCTGTTTCTCCTGAGACTGGGAGATAGGACTGCAATGTCAGGACAAGGCTGCAGGAGGAAGAGAATGATGGGGGGAGTCCCAGGGGCAGGGCTGTACCAGGCTCTGGGCTCTGGACATGGGGCTAATGGCTGTCTTTCTGAGTTTGCTTCTTGGAGGTTATAAACTGTTGAATGAGCACCTACTGTTCTCTACCCTTCTCGTGATTGTTTTTAAAAATACCACCACAGTCCCATTTCTTTTGAGCTTGGCTGGGCTGGAGGGAGGCCCTTGCCACGGCCGTTACCCCATGGGCTCTGGCTGGCCTGTGCATGCTAAGCCAGATGTCTCAACAAAAGGGCTCCCCCTTGACCACCCTTCTGCTATCATTGCCAGTATCCAATTTATTTTCCTTTCTTGAGAGGGGGAGGGGGATGAGGAAGAAAATGATAATTTAGCACCTGTTTTGTGTCAGCTACCACGCTGAACACTTTATAATCAGTAGCCAATGAAGTAGGTGCAATTTCTCTCCACTTTACAGATAAGAAAACTGAGGACAGAGGTTTTGAAATGATCTCCTCCCACACAGTTGGTAAATGGCAGGACGGGCCTCATCCTGGTGGGTAGGATACCTCAACTATTGCACTTTCCATGCCACACAGTGTCACCAAACAACCTTATACACTAATTTCGCTAATTTGTGCAGATGAACTCATAGCCTTGGGCTCTGGGCCTGCACCCTTTCATTCTGGGTAATTGTCCTCTTGGGGGATAATGTCATCCATTCCTTCAGCAATCATCCAGCAAGTAGGTGTTGAGCACCTACTATGTATCAGGCTCTGTTCTAGTAGCTGGAAACATGGTAAACGGGATTGACAGTCACCCCACCAAGATCTTACAACATGGCAAAGAGGTAGCCACTACGTGGTGAGGTGCAGAACTCAATCAACTGGTTGGTTACAACTATGAAGTGCTATGAGCGAAAGATGCTGGGAAAAGCTTGCCTGGGGGAATCATGGAAGGCTTCCCTGAGGAAGAGATGATATTCCCATTTTGCTGCCAATCAGGCAAGAGACTTAAAGGGCAGTGACCTTGGGCGAGGACAAAGTCCCAGCTGGCAGGCTGTGTCATTCTGGATGGACATGGGCCGTCCAGGCATCCCCTGGCTCCCCTGCGCAGCTCTGGAGGTACGGCAGGCATGTTTTCGAATCCGTAAGGGAGGAAAACCCACACCGGAGCCGCACCAGCACGCCTTCTGCACTGGCCAGCAAGCTGCAACACCGTCTGTCTGGGTCTGTATTTTTCCCGGTGCCCGAGGGTTTGTCTCGGTGACCCTCCCGCGCCACTCCACCACGATGGAAAATCACTTGTTGAAAACATAAACAAAGCATATAGTAATTGGCCAGACGCAGAGAGCTAATCACCATTGTCTCTCCTTTGCCCTTCCTCTGATCCTGTTTATGAGACACATTCTCCATGTTTGCTCTCACATGCTTGCTTTGCTCTTGAAATCAGACAGAACAGCTCCTGTAAGCCCCAGCCTTGGTCTGGGGAAAATCTCTGTCATCGGCTGCAGAGAACTTGGGTGCTGAGACAGGACACAGGGAAGGGAGAAGCAGGGGACAAACCCAGGCTTCCCCAGCTCCTCGCTCCTTCCCTGAAAACTTTGGTTTTTGATAGGGTAGGACAAGGCCCCTTATCACTGCCATCCAGTGAAGGCTACAACGAGTCCTCCCCTGCCACATTCAGAAACTTCCCCCAGAGTCCTTTTGGGCATGCTGTACGTCAGGTTCTATTGCTTTTTGTTCCTTTGAAGACATGAGCTAGAAAGGGGGACTCAAGAGATGCTTAGCCCACTTTTCCTATTACTGGGTATTTGGGGTATTTGGGCTATGTAAAAGGAAACTGTGAGGTATTTTCTGTGGAACCCCACAAAGGAATAGTAGCTTCCTCACTCAGCAGGGCATGCAGCCAGGCTGGCACGCATGGGCAGGCCTGCTCTGTCCTCCAGCCATCTAGGACTGCGAAGACTCAGAAAGCTCGAAGCTGCTCTCTCCCATTGCCTCTGGGACAATGGACCAAATGCAATGGTGTATTTTTTCCCTGCATATATATATATATAACACAAACAGTATTATACACAGCGGTAATCATAGTATAACTCCATTCAGGTACCCGGACCCAATTCCAATGTAAGTATGTGGGAAGAGGTCTTCCCACACATAACTTACACCAACCAAGCAATTCTCGAACACCAGCAGGGTGTCCGAGAACTTAACTCAATTCTGATGCTATCTGCCCAGAGACAGCACCAGATGCCCCAGGTTAAAGGCTCTGTCCTGCAAGCCTGCCCTCCACCCCCACTCCAGATGCCGGTCACAAGCCCCAGGCAGTTCCTTGTGCTTCTGACCTACCATTATAGACTGGAGGTTCCCATGACCTCCCTCTTAGGTTTGATTTAAATTTGCTAAAGCAGCTCAAAGAACTCAGGAAAACACTTATGTTTACCAGTTTAATAAAGGATACCATGAAGGATACAAGTTAACAGCCAGATGAAGAGAGACATAGGGCAAGGTCCCAAATAAAGGAGCTTCTATCCTCGTGAAGCTTGGGGCCTGGCTCCATGGAGGCACGTGGAGGCGTCCTGGTTCCCCAAGCATAGAAGCTCCCCCCAACCAAGAAGCAGGATCCAACTGAAAAGAGCAGGCAAAGCAGAGCAGAGAGAGAGCAAGCAAGCTCTTCTCATGGCTTTTGTGAGGGCTTCACTGCATAGTCTTTTTTTTTTTTCCCTCCCTGTGCCCCCCCCAACATTACATCTGCTAATCGTAATGCCCCTTTTTCCCTCTTTCTCCATCCTCCTTCCCGCCCATTTTCCCAGTCCCTTTCCCTTTGGTAACTATTAGTCCGTTCTTGGGTTCTGTGAGTCTGCTGCTGTTTTGTTCCTTCAGTTTTTTTCTTTGTTCTTATACTCACATATGAGTGAAATCATTTGATACTTGTCTTTTTCGGCTTGGCTTATTTCACTGAGCATAATACCCTCTAGCTCCATCCATGTTGCTGCAAATGGTAGGATTTGTCTTCTTCTTATGGCTCAATAATATTCCATTGTGTATATGTACCACCTCTTCTTTATCCATTCATCTACTGATGGACACTTAGGTTGCTTCCATTTCTTGGCTATTGTAAATAGTGCTGCAATAAACATAGGGGTGCATCTGTCCTTTTCAAATTGGGCTGCTGCATTCTTAGGGTAAATTCCTAGGAGTGGAATTCCTGGGTCAAATGGTATTTCTATTTTGAGTTTTTTGAGGAACCTCCATACTGCTTTCCACAATGGTTGAACTAATTTGCAGTCCCACCAGCAGTGTAGGAGGGTTCCCTTTTCTCCACATCCTCTCCAACATTTGTTGTTGTTTGTGTTTTGGATGTTGGCCATCCTCACTGGTGTGAGGTGATATCTCATTGTGGTTTTAATCTGCATTTCTCTGATGATTAGCGATGTGGAGCATCTTTTCATGTGCCTGTTGGCCATCTGAATTTCTTCTTTGGAGACGTGTCTATTCATGTCCTCTGCCCATTTCTCAATTGGACTATTTGCTTTCTGTTTGTTAAGGTGCATGAGTTCTTTATATATTTTGGATGTCAACCCTTTATCAGATACGTTTTTTATGAATATATTCTCCCGTACTGTAGGATGTCTTTTTGTTCTTCTGATGGTGTCCTTTGCTGTACAGAAGCTTTTCAGCTTCATATAGTCCCACTTGTTCATTTTTGCTTTTGTTTCCCTTGCCCGGGGAGATATGTTCATGAAGAAGTTGCTCATGTTTATGTCCAAGAGATTTTTGCCTATGATTTTTTCTAAGAGTTTTATGGTTTCATGACTTACATTCAGGTCTTTGATCCACCTTGAGTTTGCCTTTGTGTATGGGGCTAGACAGTAGTCCAGTTTCATTCTCTTACACGTAGATGTCCAGTTTTTCCAACACCAGCGGCTGAAGAGGCTGTTATCTCCCTATTGTATATCCAAGGCTCCTTTATCAAATATTAATTGACTGTATATGTTTGGGTTAATGTTTGGATTTTCTATTCTGTTCCACTGGTCTGTGGGTCTGCTTTTGTGCCAATACCAAATTGTCTTGATTACTGTGGCTTTGTAGTAGAGATTGAAGTCAGGGAGTGTAATTCTGCCTGTTTTATTCCTCCTTCTCAGGATTGCTTTGGCTATTCGGGGTCTTTTGTGGTTCCATATGAATTTTAGAATTATTTGTTCCAGTTCATTGAAGAAAGCTGTTGGTAGTTTGATAGGGACTGCATTGAATCTGTAGATTGCTTTAGGTAGTATAGCCATTTTGACAATATTTATTCTTCCTAGCCAAGAGCATGGGATGCATTTCCATTTGTTAGTGCCCTCTTTAATTTCTCTTAGGAGTGTCTTGTAGTTTTCAGAGTACAGGTCTTTCACTTCCTTTGTTAGGTTTATTCCTAGGTATTTTATTCTTTTTGATGCAAGTGTGAATGAAATTGTTTTTCTGATTTCTCTTTCTGTTAGTTCATCATTAGTGTATAGGAAAGCAACAGATTTCTGTGTGTTAATTTTGTATCCTGCAACTTTGCTGAATTCAGATATTAATTCTAGTAGTTTTGGAGTGGAGTCTTTAGGGTTTTTTATGTACAGTATCATGTCATCTGCAAATAGTGACAATTTGACTTCTTCTTTACCAATCTGGATGCCTTGTATGTCTTTGTTTTGTCTGATTGCTGTGGCTAGGACCTCCAGTACTATGTTGAATCACAGTGGAGAGAGTGGGCATCCCTGTCTTGTTCCCGATCTTAGATGAAAAGCTTTCAGCGTCTTGCCGTTAAGTATGATGTTAGCTGCGGGTTTGTCATATATAGCCTTTATGATGTTGAGGTACTTGCCGTCTATACCCATTTTATTGAGAGTTTTAATCAGGAATGGATGCTGAATTTTGTCAAATCCTTTTTCAGCATCTATGGAGATGATCATGTGGTTTTTGTTCTTCTTTTTGTTGATGTGGTGGATGATGTTGATGGATTTTCCAATGTTGTACCATCCTTGCATCCCTGGGATGAATCCCACTTGATCATGGTGTATGATCCTCTTGATGTATTTCTGAATTCGGTTTGCTAATATTTTGTTGAGTATTTTTGCATCTACGTTCATCAGGGATATTGGTCTGTAATTTTCTTTTTTGGTGAGGTCTTTGCCCGGTTTTGGTATTAGAGTGATGCTGGCTTCATAGAATGAGTTTGGAAGTATTCCCTCCTCTTCTATTTTTTGGAAAACTTTAAGGAGAATCGGTGTTATTTCTTCTCTATATGTCTGGTAGAATTCAGAGGTGAATCCATCTGGCCCGGGGGTTTTGTTCTTGGGTAGTTTTTTGATTACCAATTCGATTTCGTCGCTGGTGATTGGTCTGTTTAGTTTTTCTGTTTCTTGCTTGGTCAGTCTTGGAAGGTTGTATTTTTCTAAGAAGTTGTCCATTTCTTCTATGTTTTCCAGCTTGTTAGCATATAGATTCTCATAATATTCTTTTATGATTCTTTGTATTTCTGTGGGGTCTGTCGTGATTTTTCCTTTCTCATTTCTGATTGTGTTTATGTGTGTAGATTCTCTTTTTCTCTTAATGAGTCTGGCTAGGGGTTTATCTATTTTGTTTATTTTTTCAAAGAACCAGCTCTTGGTTTCACTGATTTTTTTCTATTGTTTTATTCTTCTCAATTTTATTTATTTCTTCTCTGATCTTTATTATGTCCCTCCTGGTGACTTTGGGCCTCATTTGTTCTTCTTTTTCCAATTTCAGTAATTGTGTCTTTAGACTATTCCTTTGGGAATGTTCTTCCTTCTTTAAATAGGCCTGGATTGCAATATACTTTCCTCTTAGCACTGCCTTTGCTGCGTCTCACAGAAGTTGTGGCTTTGTATTGTTGTTGTCATTAGTCTCCATATATTCTTTGATTTCTGTTTTGATTTGGTCGTTAACCCATTGATTAATTAGGAGAGTGTTGTTAAGTCTCCATGTATTTGTGAGCCTTTTTGATTTCTTTCTTAAATTTATTTCTAGTTTTATACCTTGGTGATCTGAGAAGTTGGTTGGTAGGATTTCAATATTTTTGAAATTACTGAGGTTCTTTTTGTGGCCTAGTATGTGGTCTATTCTGGAAAATGTTCCATGTGCACTTGAGAAGAATGTGTATCCTGTTGCTTTTGGGTGTAGAGTTCTGTAGATGTCTGTTAGGTCCATCTGTTCTAGTGTGTTGTTCAGTGCCTCTGTGTCTTTACTTATTTTCTGTCTGGTTGATCTGTCCTCTGGAGTGAGTGGTGTGTTGAAGTCTCCTAAGATGAATGCATTGCTGTCTATTTCTTCCTTTAATTCTGTTACTATTTGTCTCACATATGCTGGCGCTCCTGTGTTGGGTGCATATATATTTATAATGGTTATATCTTCTTGTTGGACTGACCCCTTTATCATTATGTAATGTTCTTCTTTATCTCTTGCTACTTTCTTCGTTTTGAAGTCTATTTTGTCTGATACAAGTACTGCAACACCTGCTTTTTTCTCTTGTTGTTTGCATGAAATATCTTTTTCCATCCCTTCACTTTTAGTCTGTGTATATCTTTGGGTTTGAGGTGAGTCTCTTGTAAGCAGCATATAGATGGGTCTTGCTTTTTTATCCATTCTGTTACTCTGTGTCTTTTGATTGGTGCATTCAGTCCATTTACATTTAGGGTGATTATTGATAGATATGTACTTATTGCCATTGCTGGCTTTAGATTCGTGGTTACCAAGGGTTCAAGGGTTGCTTCTTTACTATCTAACAATCTAACTTAACTTTCTTGTTAAGTTATTGTAAACACAGTCTGATGTTTCTTTATTTCTCTCCCTTCTTATTCCTCCTCCTCCATTCTTTCTATAATAGGTGTTTTATTCTTTGCCTTTATTTAGTATTTGGATGGTCTGCTTTCTTTGCTATGATTTTATTTTCTCTGGTGACATCTTTTTAGCCTTAGGTGTGCTTCCATCTAGAGCAGTCCATTTAAGATATCCTGTAGTGGTGGTTTATGAGAGACAAACTCTCTCAACTTTCGTTTGTCTGGAAATTGTTTAATCCCTCCATCATATTTAAATGATAATCGCGCTGGATACAATATTCTTGGTTCAAGGCCCTTCTGTTTCATAACATTAAATATATCATGCCATTCTCTTCTGGCCTGTAAGGTTTCTGTTGAGAAGTCTGATGATAGTCTGATGGGTTTTCCTTTGTAGGTGATCTTTTTTCTCTCTCTGGCTGTCTTTAATACCCTGTCTTTATCTTTGATCTTTGCCATCTTAATTATTATGTTTCTTGGTGTTTGTCTTCCTTGGGTCCCTTGTGTTGGGAGATCTGTGGGCTTCGGTGGACTGCGAGACTATTTCCTTCCCCAGCGAGGGAAAGTTTTCAGCAATTATTTCTTCAAAGACACTTTCTATCCCTCTTTCTCTCTCTTCTTCCTCTGGTACTCCTATAATGCGAATATTGTTCCGTTTGGATTGGTCACACAGTTCTCTTAATATTCTTTCATTCCTAGAAATCCTTTTATCTCTCTCTGCCTCAGCTGCTCTGTATTCCTGTTCTCTGATTTCTATTCCATTAACAGTGTCTTGCATCTCATCCATTCTGCTGTTAAGCCCGTCGATCGCTTGTCTGATTTCTGCATTGTCTTTCCTCAGTTCCCTCACTTCCTCCCTCAGCTCTTGCACATTTCTCTGTAGGTCCATCAGCATGGCTATGACTTTTATTCTGAATTCTTTTTCAGGAAGACTGTGCATTTCCATCCCTTCAGACTCCCTCTCTGGGGTTGTCTGGTTGATATTGGTCTGAACCATATTCCTCTGTCTTTTCATGGCTATAGAATTGGTCACTGGTAGTTGCCACGTATGTCAGCTGGGCTCTTTAAGACTTTAAAAAGAGAAAAAAAAGAAAAAGAAGAAAGAAAAAGAAAAAAAGAAAAAAAGAAAAAACAAAAACAAAACAAAACAAAACCACCCTGGACGTAGATTCTGTGGGAATGCTGTAGGTGGCGCTATTGCCCCACTATTCCGCAGCCGTGGCTGCGCCGCTCCGCAGGGCCCTTTATCGCTCTGGCAGGGGTGGGAACGAATAGGAGGCTGTTGATCTCAGTGAGAAGTGTTAAGTATGGCTACGCTTCCTCAGTCGCCAGCTAAGGCGTCTGAAACTCCCCAGGACTCCCAGCCTGCTGGGCTGAGTGTGCTGGGGCGATCCGGCTCCTCCGCTGGGCTTCTGTCTCTTTAAGACCGCTGAAGAAAGCGCGCACTTTTTTTTTTCCTTCCCGGGAGCCGGCTGCAAGCACCCTGGCGCGTTCCCCGCTCAGATCCTGCCCCTCTGTCTCTCCAATCTCTGCTGCACTGCGCAATGTGGGTCAGTGCTCCCCGCGCAGATCACCGGGGCTGGCTACTTCGCGGGGTGTACTTCCACTCCCTCCCGGCTCTGAATCCTCTCCTCCCGCTGGTGCGCTGGGGTGGGGGAGTGCTCGGGTCCCGCCGGGTCACGGCTCCGTATCTTACCCGCCTCTTGGGGTGCCGAGTGCTCTCGGGTGTAGCTGCACGCTGTGCGCTTTCCTGTGTATTCTGGTCTCTCTTTTAGGAATAGATGTATTTTCTGTGTTTGCGTAGATAAATATAGTGTTGGGAGGAGATTTCTGCCGCCCTGCTCACCCTGCCATCTTCCTGGAAGGGATCCACTGCATAGTCTTGATTGACTAAATCATTGGCCATTGGCTGACTCAGTCTCCAGCCCTGCCCTTGGGTGGAGGTCCAAAAGTCTCTCATTAACATGACAAAACACCCCTTTCACCTTTAAGACTCTGAAGTGTTTCCAGGAACTGCATATGAAGACCAAATATACCTAGGAAATATATATTTGGTCATATGAATGACCAAATATGTATTTCTTATAACTCATTATATCGCACCCATCAAGGTGCAGGGCCCCTGGTTTACCGAGTCTTGACTTTCAGACAGCCAACCTGCCAGCTGAATTGCAGTTTGGCCTCAGGAAAGAAATGGGGGCCTCAGGCTGGGAGAGGGGCTCTCGGTTGCTAGGTCTGGCGGTGAGCTTAGCTGCTTTAGGCTGCCCTTCATCCTTCTTTGCCTGGGTGGAGAACAAAGGTTACCCCCTGGCTGCTTGCACCCATAGGATGCAGAACAACTGTCTGAATCACTTTGTTGCCAGCCTCTAAGTGGCTGTCTTGGCTCTTAAACACAGCCTGTCAGGACACCTGACTCTTGCCTGGCATGGATACTTGTTCACTCCAACTTTGATCAATTTTCTACCCTATAAGCCTCAATGTCCATGTCCAGAAATCAGACTTCACTCTGAAGATGAATGGATTTCCCCAAGTGTTGCACTTCTGAACTGAAAGGCAGGAAGATGGCCTGGTCATCTGTCTCAGCAGTTATACTGTTACTGCCTCTGTTTCCCTTTGGGCCATTTCTCCGTAACCCAAGGGGATATCTTTCCTCTGGGCAACTCTGCACATGGGGAGCATGGCAGGAAGGGCTGACGGGAGGTTATCTACCCGACATCCCTCCACCCTCTGAAGTCAGCTCAAGTTTAAGCAACCATGAATGTGTTGTTTCAGCTTTCCTACGGTAGAGATTTGCAAGGAAAACTCCTGGTTTTTGGAGGGGGACCTTAAATCTCCTGTTTTCCTTTGCCTTCTGCACCTAGCCAGTTACAGCCTGTGGTTTATAAGCAACCAGGAAAACCTCTAGAAGTCTGTTTATAGATCCTTTTCTTTCTTTAAAAAAGGGTGCATGTGTACACATACATTTGACCAAGTTATTTGTGGGGTGACTGATGATTCCAAAAAGCAGTGTAAAGCTCTTGAACTGAATCATGAGGTTCCCCAGGTCCCGGGCACTTTCTAGCTCCCAGTGAGAAGGGCTCTGTGGGGATCAGATTTTTGGTTTCACCCAGTCTCTTCAAATATGATGGCTTAGAATTCTACAGATCCCTGTCAGGGAAGCATGTCGGTCAAGTGCAGGCACTGAAGAGCTTTCTCAGGCTGGGCTGGCGAACCTGGTTTCCTGCCCTAGCATTTGCCATGTTATGCATATGCATACCAGATCACTGGGAAGTTCTACCCTCGTTTTGCCCAGAAGAGTGAAGAGGAGCTATTAGCTCTTGAAATAGAGGCAGAATTGATTTATAGTCAACGTTCAGTGACAGGGCTGTGCTATTATCATTATTGCTCTGAGAATTGTCTCGGGTACCAGGAATTCTCCTCAGCTCCAAGTTGAGTCCAGCTGTATTACCTAGACTATCCATTCCAGGCTCTCTCTTCAGAGCTGAAGAGTTAACCCCATCCTTCCTTCCCTTTGCTGTCCCTGGGCAATGGGGACAGTCATGGTATGTTTTGAAAACCCATGTGCTCTTCTCCAGGAAGGCCACCATCCACTGGGTCCAAACTGCCTAGAAGGGTTCCTGCAGCTTCTGTCCTGACCCGGGCAGGGTGTGTGCCTGGCCCCACAGGTTCTCTCCTGTGATTCCAGCCCTGCTGAGGGCACTCCCTGCAGTTCCCTGGTGCCAGCTCTCATGCTTTCTTTCCTCACTGCAAATAATTGAGAATGGATTATGCCACCTTAACAACAGGATTACTTGGAGGCCTGGGGTTCTTGGCCCCATCTCTGGATTTCTGTGAAAAAGTTCAATTAGGGTAAAAGTCTTCAGCAGAAATGTGAATGCAGGAGGACAGAAACAGGTCACGATGTAATGCCCAGGAAAGGGACAGAAGCAATTCTTGGTCCGTAGAGTTGGTAGGTAGGAGAATGGAGCTGTGTTCTTCGTCCCTTGAATAATTTTGTTGGGAGATGTGACGAATGTCCTGTTGACACAAAACTTCACAGACTGAGGACTTTCACTACGGAGATTCTTGAGAAAAGGAGCCGTTTCACATGAACACGAGACCAAGGTCTGGCTGATGAATTAATGCCTCAAGAGCGTCTAATTCAGCATCCTGATTCCTCTTTAAAAATGTCATCATCACTACGGACATTTGGACACTGTGGTGTCCAGCTCCTGTCTTTGACACACACAACCACAAGGAAGAAAGTTGCATTTATTTAATGGCATTCTACCACCAGGCGCTGTCAACTGTTCAGGTAGTTGATAGTATTTTCTGAGTGTCCCTGATAAGAATTCTCAGAGAGGGTGCACGTGCTGAATCACGGAGCTCACTGTCAGCAGAGAATCTGTCCTTCTAGAGGTGAGAGTGGCCGCCCAGTCCCACGGGGACTGGAGGAAGGGGCACAGGAGAACATTTCCGCTTTCTGTTCCCTTCTTCCTCCATCTCACCCAAATCACACCCGCGCCCTGGGACATTACTCTGCTCCTTGCGGGCTTCCCTGGTTCTGCGCTTCCCCATCTGCCCTTGCCACTGGTCAGACTGATTTTCTCCAAGTATTGCTCCCCTCCTCAAATAACCATTAGTGCATAGTAGCATTTCAACTCAGTGAGGATTAATAGGCATTTCATGACAAAGAAAGATTTTGTAGACAAAACAAAATTAAAGAGTTTCTTTACAGCAGGACTTTTTGGAGCCTTAAGATGCTAATAAGCATTGCAAATTTTCAAGCATTTCCCCCAAATTTACTTGACTGGATCCTGGCAGGAAACAGATGGCTCATTCAAAGGAGTAATTGCAGGGACTATTAGCAAAAGTGTGAACAGATTAAGGAAACCAACAAGGAGATGATGGAGCACCCAGGGACTAGCAGCAGAGGGGATTTGGGACAAGGGAAGGGAACAGAGGCTGGGACAGGTGTGGGCTTGGGACACACTGTCTGGCAGGAGCTGAGACCTCCAGACCTGGCCTGCAGGGAGTGGTGGAGGTGTGACATCATGGTCTCTTTCTCCTCCTGTCTTTCAGTCATCTGTCAGTCCCTGCATTGTCTGAACACAGCTCGAAGCCAAAGTGCACAGGGTCCAAACCAGACGTCAGCCTTCCAGCAAACAGAGGGCGACAGAGCAGAAGGGTGGGGAGTGGACACCCAGCACACCTTTCCCCCACCAGGGAACATCTGCTAATATCTAGTAGAACTCTGTGTTCCAGAACATCATCTGGCTAACGCTGTCCAAAACATCAGGCCCACATGCTTCATCTGGACTTTTGAGTCCCTCTGTCGTCTGCTCACAACCTAGCCCCCCTGCCTGTTGAACCCCCATCAACTCTGCTGCCCCATGGCCTCAGGAACGCATGCTCGGCCTTCGCATCATGTCCCGACTCTGCCTTCCTTCAGTCTTCTGTTGGGAGAGCCCATCGTGGCAGCTCCTCAGCTGGCGTTTGTCCCATCCCTCATCCTCTAAGGAACTTGGTCCATCACCTCAGCTGAAAGTTCATCCTTACTGCCTTTTGGACATGGTGACTGCAGTGTCCAAGTTAGAATTGTCTGAAAAAGGAACTTGTGTGGCTTCCAGAAGCAAGAGTCAGTCTGAGAGATACTGTTTAGGTGCCCCTGAATATCAGGAGACCTGGACCACTGCAGTGGCTACAGGGACAGAATATGTGCCAGATGCGCTATCCTGGCAAAGTCAGAAGCATGGGCCTTGTGCACTTCTGATCCAGGCTACGGATTTTGCACTTAACTCAGTACTTGGGGTTCCTTAATGTTTGCGAATGTTACGCCTTTTCTCTATGAAAAGCTCTGTGATCCTTGAGTCTGTAGACATCTGTCATTATCCTCCCTGCCCTGAGCTGTCACCGGAGCATGAGCTTGCAGCCGCAGCGGTGTCATGGGCTGCTGGGGACAGTGTGAAAGGTCCAGCTGTGGGGCCGTAGCTCGGAAAAGAGATGCCGTTTCTGTTTGGGGAGTTTGTTTCTTTGGCAGCCTGGTGAGGCAGTGTCTCTGATCTCCCTGCCAGGGCCGGCCGGTGCCGGCGGCCTGCTGGGCACTTCCATCAGCAGGCAAGCCTTTGCTCCGGCGCTCCGCCATCCTGGGCTGGGAGTGGGAGCAGGCAGCGCTCCCACCTCTCCTTGACACGGCCCTGTTTCTTGTCTGAGTCTCCGTAGAGCTGGCGACAGGCGACAGAACCTCCGGCCTATTCAGCAAGAGGCCGTATGGGGGAGAATGTGACATTGCGTGGGAACTGGGGATTCAGGAATGTTAATCTCCCATTCCCTATACTTATGCAAACATGCCAGTTTCAATATTCCAATAACTCCCAGCTCTGCTGAGATTCCCCAGTCACCCGATGGACGGCTGTGCCAGGCACTATTTATCTGGTGCCTAATGCCTGGACCACACCTCCCACTGACGGGCTCCTCCCCTTGGAGGTGAGGCTTGCCTGCAGGGTCTAGATCTTAAGGGAAACAATGAAAGGAATTGCATCCCTCCTGCAGCATGAAGCTTTCCTTAGGCCCTCCGCTCTCCCTGGCCTAACCCTGTTTTGGGTGAGGGAAGACACTGCTCCGAAGTGGCTGGTCTGTGTGTGCAGGGGAGGGCTGAGCACGACGCCCAAAGATCCCTACAGCCCTATAGTTTTCAACAATGAGACGCAAAACTGCCTCCCGGCTCCTTTCTGCTCTTGTCTTTAAATGTTCCCCTTGCCCCTTCAGGTGGTGTTAGAAGAAATGAAGAGATTGTCAAGGGCCTGCATGCTTTGGCTGGCACAGTGGCTGCTGGGGGCATTCCTTTCTGCCCTAACTTGGAAGCAGAACCCTCCTGCCCGGCCCGTCTCTCCTAAGAGCAGCCATTACTGTGCCCTGGGTACCCTCCCAGCTGCACGGGGGGGGGGGGGCACCCTTCCCCAGGACAGGGATAAAGGAGCAGGCCCTTCCAGGGCTGGGCCCTTTCCCCATGCTGTCCTGGAGGTTTCACAGGAAGTAATGGCAGTCTGTGCCTCCCCTGCTCGGCACAAACCCGGGGGGCCACCACCAAGTCTTCCATGCAGACAGACAGCAGCGGCGTCAGGCTCCTGTGTGCCGGGGCAGGAGGCTGCCCTGCTCCAGCGGGTGCCCACAGGAGGGACGCTTCCCAGGAGCCAGCAGTTCCCACTGCTCTTGGTTAAAGCGCAGGGAGCTCTGGAGCCTGGAAACCTCATGGGCACCAACTTCTCTGGGGTAACTGCTCTTCCCCAGCTCAGCGCTGTCCCTGCCGGTCCCCATCCCAGGGAGGGACATGACTCCACCCTGGGGTGGCCCTCTTCCCTTCCACCCCCCCGTCCACCCCAATTTCCCAGCCTGGACCTGCCACCCAGTCCCGTTGCAACATTAGTGCTGTCATGCCAGGGTTTCCGCCCCCCGGGTTCCCTGGATTATTTAGAGGACTCCTGACTCCTGTTAGCGCTTCCTCTGTATCCTATTTATTTCATCTCAGGGTGGTTTTGTGGATGAGCAGCATAGAGCTGATTTGTGTAAAGTATTCCCACCCCTTTTCAAATGAACGCATGTTTTGAACGTCAGCTGTTTATAAGGCACTGAGTTCAGAGCTTAGGGGGAGACCAAAATGATTAAAAGAGAATTCCTTCTCCCTGGGGCTTGACATTTAGAGAATCTAATAAGCGAAGATGCCAATACCCCCAGCAAAGCAGACCAGGGTAAGTGGCCCTAGAGAGGGTCGGTCTCTGCTCTGGAGATGAGATTGGGCAGAAGCGTGCCCACCGAGGCCAGGATCCCGTGGGACAGCCCTGTAGCTAGAGCTGAAAATCGAGTGTGCTCTAGTTCTGTCTCCACTAGAGCTGCTCTGCCCACCCCAGGCCTGCTCCTGCTCGTTCCCATCCTAGACGCCTGAACGGGTGCAGGGCTGCTGCGCTCAGGGGCAGCACAGCTGGGATGGAGCCTCAGGCCTTCTTCCTCAAAGCTGGACTGGCCAGGGCATTTCACTCTTTGTACCAAGTGCCAAGAAGATCCTTCAAAATGTCTGTCTGCCGGGGAAACACCTCAGGGCAGGCAGGAACCGCCTACGACGGGAGAGAAACAAGGGAAGAAAGTGCTCCCCCACGCTTTCTCCTTTCCCAAGGGCTCCTCAGGCTCTGCCCAGCCACACGGCCGTGCCCCACTTGCTCCATACTGAGTCTGCAGTGCATAGTCTCCCGCGGGCCTCTTCAGTCTGACAAAGACTCTCACCGCCGTGGGCCAGGCTGACAGACAGCACTTACTGGGGCGCGTCCTCCTCCGCCTGTGCAACATCCAGCCTCAGATCCCAAAGCCACACAGTGTCGCCCCAAGATAAGCGTGGCCGACAGGCGCCTTGCACAGGTAGCACTTTGTGCATCTCCGGGGAAGGTGGTTCCTCTCCCTTGAGAGCATCTGCTGGGGAATCAATAGCTGCTCCATCTCCTGGGACTAGGCCTTCAGTTCATTCCAGCCACACTGGAGCCTCGCCACTCGGGCCTGCCCAGGGATCTCCTTCCAGGTCAAGGTCGACGACACCCCTGGGTGGGGAGGGGCAGGAGGGGTTCTGAGGGCACAGTGTTGACAAAAGGACCAGAAAGAGGTGGCAGCTGACTTCTAACTCCTCCATTGTTCCCAGACTTTGTGCTTAGAAACCAAAAGAAGTGGGGACGTCCATGGAGGTGAAATGGGGCTTTGATGGATGGAGATATAATTGGCATATAACATTAGGTTAATTTCAGGTGCACGACATAACAATTTGGTATTTGTGTATATTACAAAATGATCACCTACTGTACGTCTAGTAAGCATCCTTCACCATACATAGCTACAATTTTCTTTTCTTGTGATGAGTGAGTTAGTTTATTCTGATTATTTGGCTAAGGACAATTGGCCAGAAGGAGATGAGTATCTTCACTGTGAAATATCTATTAATTAAATGTGAAGGAGGGTGAGTGTGAATGTATCAGTGTCTCGATGTGCCCGGGTGCCATCATCTCCCATTTTCATGGCGCTGTGACATTTTGTGCTTCTTCCCAAATTTCTCTCCCACCTGCATCTGCCCACGAGCTCTGAAAAATGCTTTATGGCATAGACTTTTACATTCTGTAAAGAACATGTATTATTGTACATTTTTTCTACCAACACCCATCCCACATTTAAACTCCACATCTCCTTTGAATTGTTAAATTTAAATGGAAGTAAAGCAAAATTGATTTGAAAACTTTCTGAGAACTTCAGCACTCATCCCGTCATAACTCGATCTCCTGGCCTATCGCTGTCACAGTCCCATGCCTGGGAATCCCTGAGGAGGAGGGCAGTGAGGGACCTGGCCCACCATTCTAGCATTCTTGTCTGACCATTATAGGCTTGAGACATGTGGTGTTTTAGTCAGATCTGGTTGCCATAACAAAATACCATAGACTGGGGGTTTAAACAGTTCTGGAACCTGGAGGTCCAAGATCCACGTGCCAGCATAATAGGTTCTGATGAGGACTCTCTTCCTGGCTTGCAAGACAGTGAGAGAAAGAGAGAGAGCACGAGAGAGCAGGCAAATGCTCTGGGGTCTCTTCCTATAGAGACACTAATCCCATCATGAGGGCCCCACCCTTGCCACCTCAGAGAAACCTGATCTGCTCCCAAAGGCCCCCCTCTAAATATTATCACACTGGGGGTCAGACTTCAACATGCAAATCTTGGGGAGACACTTCAGTCTATAGCATGCAGGTTTTGTGTTTGATGTCGTTCCGGTAGTAGTGGCAAAAATAAGAGCCAACTTGTCAGGGTCCCAGTGGCGTGCAAATCCCTGAAGGAGCTGTACGTGTGTAAAGTATATTGATTTCTGAACCCCCCACCCAACTGCCACACACGTGATCTCACTGGATCCTCACAGAGCTGGTACACTTGTCCCTGTTTTCAAACGAGGAAACTGAGGTTCTCCAGAGTTCAGGGGTCTGAAGTCCCTCCCAAAGCCAGAGCGGGAGCTCTGACTAGATGTCTTCCTCTCTAGATGGGAGGCCACGGTAGGGAGAGAAAAGAGTGGAAAACAGTGGAGAAGACACTAAGCACAGCCACACAGAGAACATGTCACGTGCCAGGGTTTGGGTCAAGATAGCTAGTGGCATAAGCGAAAGCCCACTCCTTTTTCCTTCTGCTCCTTGGACGTGCATTGCTTCCCCCAGGGGCCTGGGAACATAGCTCTCAGGGTCTGTGACAGAAGGTCCAGGGAAGCAGATGTCTGTCCTTAGCTCATGACTGGCCCCTGGACCCACAGAGGCCACCTCTGCTCTCCGGCTCCACACTGCCCTCTGAGCCTTTCTTCTCCCCTCTGACCAGAAGTCAAGGGAAACTTAGTAAGATCGCTACCAGTGGCACTTTAGCTACTGTTTCCCTAATGGAGCCTCCCCTTCCAGAGTCTTGGCAATAGTTATAGCCTCTTGTTTCTGTTTTTAGAAACAGCAAAACAGCATAGAAGGACAGTGCTTCTCTGATAAGGGGCCACCTGATAAGCATTGGCCTCCTACCACTGCAGCTGTGACTGGGGGCTCTTCCCCTCGGGTCACACCTGCCCCTCTCCCGGCAGCAGCTTCCCCTGCATCACGTCCCTCTGCCAACCCCACCTAGGGCTGCTACCTTGTGGTCCAAATCAGAATATGTACGTGTGTATATATATATGCCATTAGATACATTATATATGCATATATATGTATGTAGACTGACCTGTACATTGTATATATGTATATGTATATATACACATATACATATATACACATGTAGATGTCCACATATGTACGCACATATGTGCATGTATATATGCATGGATGTACCTACCTTTGTTAATATTTGCAATGCAGCCTGGCCCTGTGCTAAACTTTGCTCATTTTATTCTCACGCCCACTCTCTGAGGCAGGGAAGGGCTGTTCTACAGATGCGGAAGCTGAGTGCAGCTGGTGCCGTTGGCTGCCCAGGGTTATGTGGCCAGTAGGTAGCAGAGGAGGGATGGAATCCAGTGTTTCCTCACTCCAAGGAGGAGTTCTGTGCTCCGCTCTGTGCCAGCCCTTTACCTTTCTGAGTGCAGGTGGCCTGTGGGGTGAGCCCCCCGCCCTGCAGGCCCCCGGGCGAGCACTGGGTTGGACTCCCTCTCAGGCAAACCAATGTGGCTGAGCTCTTGCTCTTTTCCCAGACCTGAATTTTTTTCTTTCCTATTCTTCAATGTTATCAAAACAAAGAAAAAGTGTGGTTTATGGTGCTCAGGGCTTAATTTGACTTCATGCAAAGACTGCACACATTCCTCAGGAATCCATCAGATTTGATCAAGTGCAGGCTATAGACCACGTCCGAGGAAGGGCCTGAGCCACCGGCCGGGTTCATTCACAGTTCACGTGGCAGAAATGAGTGAGTCACTCCTCAATGGCACAGCCAGGGCTGGATTACCCTGCGGCTTCCTTCCTTAAATGGACAGAGATTCCAACTGCTGCGTGAATAACAAAGACCGTAATGTCCCCTCGCCAACAGGGAACAGGCCAGCGAGCAGAGGAACCATGGCAGCTGCTTTTTTCCAGAGCGCTGAGGGCTGCAACCCTAGCCCCCCTCAGCTGTCACGGTCAGGCCTTGCGGGGTCCGGCAGAGAGCACAGATGGCCCAGAGCCACCGTTCCCACCCTGGAAAACAGCAAGCAGAATCCTCGTGTCCTGCGGCCAGGGCTCCCCGGTGTGCTGGGCGGCCGGCTCCCTGCCAGGGAAGCTTTGCTCTTTTATTTGAAGGGAAACGGCGATAGCTGGCAAGGCTCTGGGCACGGGGAGGACGCTAAGAATGTACAGGACGACACACCTTCTCTTCTCCCTCAAACTTGTGCCTTATCTACTTCTCACTTTCTCTTTCTGCCTTTTCATTCCCGGTTCTCCACTTGTGTCTATCTTTTGGACACTGGCTAAGTGCTGGATAATTATGAAGTGTTGAATGTATTAAATGGTCATCGGGCAACATACTTGACTGTAATTAAGCTGCAGCTGAGGGATAAAAAGATCACCCCATCCGGACTTCAGATCCTTTGCCTCATGAAGTGTAGGTCTATGAAAAACAGCCTTCACATTCATTATATTTACCTATAAAAACTCAGCATTCTTCTTATGAAAAGGAGGAAAGAATCGATGGTAAAGCAGACAGAATGCTGTAAAGGGGATTGGGGCCAGCGCCGCGAACGGGGTAAGATCACAGGGTCTGGAACCGGAGTGTGAGCCTGCCAGTGCTGACTCTGCCGCTCTCTCACAGGACCCTGGGCAGCAAGTTCTTTAAGCAGTCTGTGCCGCCGCTTTCCCATCTGGGGAATGGGGACAATAGTAACTTACCTAGGGGGGCAGATGAGGAAAAGTCGGGTACTGTAGTCAGCAAGAGCTCAGGAAATGTGAGCTCCATTCCACCACCCCCTGCACCCCCACCACCAATGATTGATATTTTCCAACTCTAGGGAAAACATCACTTGGATAGGCTTTGGCAGATAATTGCAGGCAAGTTGGCTGTCCAGAGGAATTTGCTGCAATCCTAAGACCTCTCTGCATTAATAGGGCTGATTGTGTCGGAGCTGATGGAGCTGCTGGGTCTTGGCCAGAATGCGGAGGCATGCAGACCTCTTTCATGCTTGTGAATGAACTGGTTTGGTGAGCTTCTTTGATGAGCCTTCTGTCCACATTCAATGGGGTCAGTGTCCCTTCCCTAGAATGGGAATGGGGTCAGTGTCCCTTCCCTGGAAACATGGCCTCTACATCTTTGCCCCCGAGAGAGGCTGCTTTGTTACTGTTGTTGTTTCATCTAAACTTGCTTTAAACTGACCTCCCTTCTCCATAGTGTGTGCTGAAAGCCTGGGCCGCTGTCAAATGCTTCTGCAGGGAGCCCTAATGCCTTTGGTTAAATGCCAAAAAACAGTCTCCCATGGAAAAGTACCTTCTAACATCCCTCAAACCCTGCAGAGTCCGGGGATGCTGGCCTCTGTGCTCTTGCAGAGGGAAAGAATCCCAGGGTCTCTCCCCCCCAGAGGAGAGAGCAAGTGCAGTGCTTGCCTGCCGCGTTCCCGATCCATCTCCCCACTCCTTGTCCGTCTGCCCTGCACGGCACTCCTGTCCCTTTGGCTCTGCTACTGGTCCAGGATCAACAAACATGTTGACTTACAGTAAGTCCCCTCGGCTCCCCAGTTGCCTGCTCCCGCCCAGCGCTGAGAGCTATTACGTGGAGTTAAAATGTGGCTCAGAACCCAATGAAGCTATTGTGGTTTGAACCCACTGAGCACAACCTGACACTCCATGAGGCTTGCTGGGTTTCAGTGGCTAAAAGTGTCCAGTGTGTTCAGAGTTATTTCCTGACACAGATTTCAGCCTCTAAAATGGCCTCACAAATAAGGATTGTGGGAATTATGATTCCATTTTGAGAGTGGACTTGAGGAAAAGAGCGTTCTAGAAGAATATAAATAAAAATATTAGAAGTTACATGTCCATCGTGGGATTATAATTCCTTAATTTTTTTATAGTTTTATTTTTCTAAATTTTCCCTGGTGGTCATGTTTCATTTTTGTAATTAAAAAAAAAGATAAAAATTTAATTTTTAAAGTAAAGATTACCAAAGCAGTTGCCTGTAAATGCATCATTCTTTCCCCCAGGATGAGCCAAATGCTGACAGCTTTCCCTTTTTTTCAGGTATAAATCATTATTTGCTCTGTGTGAGTTGGTGAGTGCTATTTACAAGGCTATTTTAAACTAACAAGCTTGTTTTGGAAGGTTATGATAGACTTAGAGGGAATTACAGGATTTGAGTTGGGCAATGTCTTGGATGCAGTGCCTGTTGTGATGGACAAGAGGAGAAATGACTAAATGCCTCTTTGGCTGGAAGGAAGCAGGACCAAGCGTCTTTAGGTTTATCATGGATTCAGGTAATGGTATCTTCTTTGTATGTCAATTAAAAATTCATAGTCCCTAAAGAGGCTATGCAAGGACCATCTCTGTCCTTATGTTTTGCCCCTAGACTATTTTCTTAAGGAAGGAATTTGGCTTGATTAGGACCCTTGCAAATGTGAGCGCTGACGTGTTTCTCGATGAAGGGCTACCTCACTTTTCAGAACCTCAGGGTAATATTTGTAACATAGATATGTTAAGATGACTTTTCTGCGGTGAAGCTGAGGCTCTAGGCTTAGGCGCCAGGTGACACATTATGGAGGCGGGGGCTCTATGACCTGCACTAAAACCTGGGGAAGGCAGAGGGCGCTGTGATTGGGATTCCCACGTGTTCCCCGTGTGCTGTCTGGATGGAGCCCACTCTGCGCTCCAGTGCATTCTCTCTGCCCATGGATAATGGGACTTGCTGATCCGGTGTTTCACTGAGTGTTTTCTGTCCGCCTCCCCTGTGGCCCAGAGAGGTGCAGACAGACGTGCCAGCGCTGAGGGCCCGTGTGCCCTGGCTATGGTGTTGAGGGCTGCTGCTGGCTGGCTGGCTGACACTGAGACTGGACCAGAAGCAGCACCACAGCCGAGGGATGCCAACTTTCAAAAGAGCAGATAAGGCTGGATTGACCCTGGCTCTGGCAGGCCGGTGAGCCCTCCATTTTGGAAAGGCTTAGGAAGGCATTGGGAGAATTTGGCAAGCCTCAGGCCAGCTACAGAGAATTGGTGCTTCTCCACCTGCCTGGATCTGGTGAAGACTTCATAGACATGGCAGGCTGGTGCCAGGCTTATAACTTAATAGCATTCCAGAATATCCCGGGGCTAACCTAAGGGGAAGTGCTGGAGAACTGCTCTCAGGGTCTCTGGGAGGGGAGCTTTTGGTGTCTTCATAGGAAATGACTTAAAGTTTCCTTGATGTGTAAAGGAAATAAATGCAAACACATGCAATCATATTACTACTACATGTTATAAATGGTTTTGTGTGCAGAGCAACTGGGGTGGGCTTGGGATCTAGTAAAGAATCATAACCCTGGTACCTGTATGATAAGGCAATTCTTAAAAAAAGATCATTTAGTATCAGACACTTTTGTCCAGGAAATAGGATAAAACGTAGAGTTAGTTTCAGTATCTGACTCCATAGAGCATGCTGGTGGACTCTGCTTTATGTAATAGGAGTTCCCATCAGAGTTGTTCACGAATGCATTGTTTTGTGGTGGTGGCAGTGTAAATCCTGTTTTCTTGTTGACTTACATTTCAAGTTCATAAACTGCCAAAATTACAAAGGTAAATCTTAGTTTGGACCATATACGTTCAGTTTGTGATAACTCAAATGTGATCTGTGGAAGATTATTTCTGTCTACTTGGCTAGCTGGGTCTTCATAGAGAATGCAAATTATCTGAACAAAAACACTGATGAACAATGTTTCAGAGCATTGATGGAAGATGCCCAAGTACCCTCAAATGTTTTAGAACTAATTATAGAAAAATTACCATTGTCCTAAATAAACAAACATTACTGAACACTCTGCTGGTTACTATGGGAAGGATGGGGTAAGGATATAAAAATAAACAAGACAGTATTTGCTTTCAGCCTTTAAAACCAATGCCTTGGCCTCAAATACATTGACTTTCACTTCCAACCTTCTTAAAAGGGGATCCTAAGGTCCTCGCTGTCCCTTCTGCACCCCGTATTCAAATCTCAAACCCATGAAGCCTGATTTCTAATCCTACCAGTCAACTGAAATACTTAGCTTCACCAACCAGAAGGCAATCAAAAGTCTGTGTTCAGTTCTCTTCCTGATTAACATTTTAGTGGCATTCTCTGCAGCTGACCGTTTACAGCTGGTTTACAACCGGTTGGTACACCACCATCGCTGTCTTGCTTAACTTTCTGGTTTCTATCCCACCTCTGTGGGTATTCTTTTTTAGTGTCTTACCAGCTTTGCTGCCATTGTTTTCCAAGGGTTCCATTCTCATATGTTTCTCTTTTTGCTCTGGATACTTGCTCTAAACAAGCTCACAAGCTCCTGTCACTCCAGCCACAAGTTACATGTACCACAACTCAGAAATCTGCCCTTAATGCTGACCTGCCCATAGAAAAGAGGAAGCCGCCAAAACTTCTGTGCAGTAAGTGACAAGGTGGTGGCCATGTGAGTAATGGACGGATGGGGACATGATAGAGCAGGCACACGGACTAGGGACCCTTCGTGTCCATTAAGAGGTTATGAGATACTTCCTACACATTGATGTATGGTACAATCACTCTACCTCCATTATGCTTCTTGCCACAATAGTCCGAGGCATCTCTGTGTGCACCTGCCTCCTCTACCAGGCTATGAGCTCTTTAGGGGGTGGGACTAAGACTTTCAGCTTTGTGTCTTTGGTTCATAATAAATATTGTAGGGGAATTACCGGTGCTAATAGAGCAGCAGAGGGTTTGGAAAGGAGGGATCAGGGAGGACATTTGGGTTGTTGATGGTACTTGTTGACCAGTTGGATGTGGAGCTTGAGGAGGTGGGAGAAGCTAGGGGGGACTCTGAGCATCAGGTTGGGGTGTCTGACAATGGTGAGACCACTGACTGAAATCAGGCATACAGAGAGGAGGGGCGGTGGAGCCGACATGCTGGTTTGGGGTGCGTAGAGATCGAGGCACGTGGAATCTGGATGTGGAGGGGTTTGGGAGGCAGCCGGAAGCACAAAACCGCACTGATCCACTTATCCCATGCAACCAAAAGCATTAGAACTGGGAATTTAAAACATGAATTACCGATTCTGGGTTTAGAAAAATCTTAAAAATCATCTCGTCCAGTTACTGGTCTGTCAAATGCTTTTATCCTCTGTGGGCTTTCCTGTGGACCTTCCTGTGCTTTGGTTTTGGTGGGCGAGCTTCTCCGTATCTCCAGCGTTTCCCTTTCTGATTCGCCTTTGAAGACTACGATCCCTTTTACTCTCAGTTTTATGTTTCTCTGGCCTTTTTATCAGAACAGACTTTTATAAGCCAGCTGTTTAGAGATCTTGTATTGCACATTGATTTATCAGGCTTGGGTGTTCACGATTTTACTATTGGACCACCTGAAAACAGGGTTCCTCTAGACTGTGTAAAAGGAGCTTTGCATTAGTTGAAAGACAAAAGGCAAGATCTGGGTTAGCTCACAGCATCTGCCTCTTCTGATCTCCAAGGCCTCTACTACTCTTGGGGAAGCTGGAAGCAGACAGCCTGGGTGTGGACCTTGGCTGCACCGCATACCAGCAGAGAGAAGTTGGGCAGGTGACTTAACTGCTTGGGGCTTTGGTGGCTTCCAGTGAGTGGAGATACTGATGGTGTTGGTCTCATAGGCTGAAATAATCTCTGCCATGTAGTAAGCCTTAATAAATGTTTGTTCCTATTATTACTATTGCAGGAACACCCGTCCACCCATAGATCAAGACCCCCTTGAGGAAACATCAAGAGAACAAGGAAAAATGGCAGAAGCCATCCTCGCCTCATCGAGTGGCAAAGGAAGGAAATGACTGGAATCAGTGAGTCTAAATGTAACAGAGAGGAAGCTTCAACCCTGAGCCAGGAGTCACCCCACTCACAGTTTTGCAAGGGAGAGAATTACGGGAAGACGCAGCTTCCGGCATTTAGAAGTGAGAATGTTTTCATCATCATTGTGAGGCCTATTTTAAATAGTTTGGCTAATTAGGTGTTGATTAAATTACACTGCTCCCATATGTTTGTGCTTTCTTCTCTGCAGAATGTATCTGCTTGAAAAGTTGTGTGTGAATCATGTGTCTTGAAAGTTGTAGGTAAATTATGTGTTTGCGAAGGAATTCGTTGATGCTATGCACAGAATAAGCATTCAAATGTATTGAATGGTAAATCATTTTATAAAGGTAATAATAGTAATAACAGCTAATATGTTGGAGCTATGTGCTTCATAAAGTTATCCCATTTGGTCCTATAATAATAACTATCGTTATTTCCTTTTAATTCTTGAAGAACCAAAAGTCTAGACAGCGATGAATCCTTGGTGTCATTAAGATCTCTTTCTCTCATTTCTTTGTTTTCATGTTTGGATTTTTGTTGGGTATTCTTAGAAAAGAATGCACCTGCGGGAGAAATGATAGAAATAAATGACTTTCAATGGATCTCTAAATAGATGTGGCTGTTAAAGAATCAGGAAGGATGGCATATGGCTAAGCCAAAGATAGGGCCCATGAAAATGGTGTGGTGACTCTCAGAGTGTGATGGGCAGAGAAGGGGTGAGAAGGAGGAAGAGTGAGCAGAAGCCACCTTTGAAAAGCAGACTTGCCAAGAGCCCATGGCAGAGCAATTATGGGTAAGCCTGCATGATTCTGGCCTTCTGGTCACCTAAGACAGTACATTATAAACTGACCCTGGTGAACCTGTTCCCCCTCATCTCTTATTTCCTCCTCTCAAGCCCTACTTCCCCACCCAATGCAGTTAGCTATTTTTTGTTGCCAGAAAATTCTGTTTCTTTTCATATGTCTCTTGTTTTTACACAAAGTATACCTTCTATCTGAAATGCCCTTCTTCACAGACCCAGCTGGCTAATTTAATAAAAGCCACCCCTTATTTCATGCCCATTCCTTTGCCAACATTTAATATAGATTATCTCTAATTGCTATAACAGTTCTGCAAGGTAGACATGATTATTTCCATTTTGTGGATGGAGAAACAGAAGCCCATCCAGACTAAACAATGGAACTCAATGTTACACGATTAGATGTAGGTTTAGAATGTAGGTCTGCCTGGTTTTGAAGTCTGTCACTTCTCCTTTTCCCATTCCTTTAGAAATTCCCAGTCACCCCTCAAGGTGAAGCCCTAATGCCATTTCCTCAATAAAGCCTTAATGGAATTCCTCAGATAATTTCATATTCCTCTGTAGTCCTGTAATACTCTGTACACATTTATAAAAATAGTATTTATTAAGGTTGTATTCTAATTATATGTCTATACGGCTGTCTTGCTCCCCCAGTATGGGCTTCAAAAAGAGAGGAAGGGGGTATATCTTTACACATCTTTATAACATCTTCTCTCTCCTCCATCTTCCAACCAAGCCTCCCATATTGCTTGTCATATAAAATGCTCCTAATAAATTATTATTGAATTAATGAATAAATTAATTAACGTGAAGGAGCTCATTTGTGTAGCTGTGAACTTCCTTCTCTTCACCAGATTATTGATTCTATGATTCTACCCCAAGTATGTTCCCTGTCTGCATCCCACACTAGCGTGATGAGCATTAATCAGATGGCTAGCCATGGAGATGTCCGACCTTGGAACCTGAAGCCTGCTTCCCAAGCCAGTGGGCTGGAAACGACTGGAGACCATACCAGGCGTCGGCTACCTTCTCTGTGGCCTCAGCCGCAGCAGCAAAGGCAGGATATCTAAGGACGAGGTGAGACTTCTGGATTAACCCTTCAGGACCTGGCCTTGCAGCAGAAGTCCTTGCCATTCCCAGTCTGAACCCATTTTATAGTGTCTGCTGAGTCATTTCACATCAGCACCCTTCACACAGACATGCTTTAAGTGCAGCGGCTGCTCTTGCGGCTGCTTTTTCCAAATGCATGCTGTAGCCAAGTGCCCAAGCCCCAACACTAATCTGCAGTATACATTTTAATACAAGCAGAGTCATTCAGCCTCTCAGAGGTCCACCCACATTTCTTGTCAATCATTCCCTGGCCTCTCTGTCAGTTAGATTCCATCCACCTCTCCTTCTTCAAAACATGCTGTGGCTTGTTTCCAGAACAATTGTGTAGAAACTGAGATGACTGCATAATGAGCTAAGCCAGTCTCCATCCTGGAAAGGGTTAATCCTCCTTCCTAGCAACTGACCAGAGCTGAGCTGCCACCCGGGTATAGATAGGGACCTGTGCACACAGTCAAAACGGGGCGACAACGGGCATCCTCTGTCCTGGAGAAGCATTTTCTCCAGTGTTTTGGCCACCATGTACAATGGCAATAAGTCACTTAAGCTGATTCTCAGAGTTGTTCTACAAGGACAGTGGACTCCTTGCCAGAGTGACCATCCATCCTGGTTTTTGCCAAAGGTTACCCAGCCTAGGTTTGGATTTGGTACAGACAGAAATGTCTAAGTTTGGAAGACATGCACCTCCCTCCTCCTTGCTGTCCCCTCATCCCGCCCCAGCCCACTAATAGGACACAAACCCAGCTAGATATTAGCTGGGGGTGTATTTTCCCGGGCACCTGAGTGTGGGAAGCATGCAGCCGTCCAAGGGCACTGGGTAGGCCAGGCTGGGCACACAGGCACTTTCAGCAGACTGCTTTTCTTTTGGCTAAAGACATTATGTAAATGCTTATGGAAGAGCCATTAGCTGATTAACAGATGAGTATAAATTAGCTTGTATGATGAAGTGATTAATACCTATTGTGAACTAGCAGAGCCCAAAGAGAATAGACTCTGATGAAATGAGACTAAATATTTTGCCTTTGCCATTACAAGGCTTTTAGGTAGATGGTGGCATTTCATTTGGATGTGATTTCTTCTGTTATTTTGTCACAGGGAAAGTAAAGATGATGAAGGGGGGAGGAGCTAATCTTTAGTAAACTTAGATGCACTGTACACGCCACCACCTTAGCCCTCCCAGCAGCCCCATGAGGAAGTGGCTGCTGTCCCCACTTTGCAGAGGAAGCGACAGAGCTCGGAGTGGCCAAGCAAATCATCCAAGATGGCAGAACCAGGATGGACAGCCAGGATGGACCAAATCCCATCACCTTTCCAGTCTTCCACTGGTGATAAGAAATGGGAAAAGTGTGGCTTGTTCTGGAATGAGTGGTAGGAATCAGGGATGACTGTGAAATTGACAGTAGGGAGAACGTGACCTTGGTGCTGGTGACTACCGTTTTAAATACCAGGAGCCAAGCAACCTGCTAAGCTTTTCACAGTTATCATTTTATTTAATCCTTACAAAATGCCTGTGACATAGGTGTCATGAACCTCTTTTTGCAAATGAGAACAGCCAGATTCAAGCTCAGCTCTTCCTGACGACCAAGCCAGTGTGCCTGGGCCCCGCTCTCGCCAACCCCTGGTCTGATGGAGTGAGTCCAGGACAGACGAAACCTCCAACTAGGGCCTGATGCCGAGAGGCCTCCAAGAGACAAACTCCGGGGACAGAGCTGGAGCTAGAGCTTACTTGATCTCCATCCGGATTTTGACTCAAAAAGAAAAATTTTGAGTAATTTAATACTAGAAAAAAGTCCAACATTAAAACATGTCTAACATAATCAAATATTAGCAAGAAAAGTATGGAGCTGGATCTAGGAATATATATTTTCTTAATTTTATTCTGTTTATTATTTTTGTAAAAAAGATTGGCAGCCACCTTAGCTAATTTAATTGGTTATACTGAGACAGGGAGAAAAGAGAACTGAGCCCAGAAAGGTCTGTTGTAGGAAGAGATTGAATGTTCAAGGGACAAAAGGGACATTTGAAGGCTTATAGGTGAGGATCTAGCCAAGAAGTCCAGGGGGGGTCTGGGGACTGGAATACAATTGGTTTCTTCCCAAAATTGCCTCCATGGGCTGAAACTAATGACAGAGTGTTTTACTTGGGAAAAGCAAATCAAAAGCATTAATTCAAAATGGAATGGTGTTGACTTTGCTTAAGGGAGGACAAAAACTGACCTAGGCCAGGATCTCAGGCCTCAGCACATCAGTGTCAGCCATGCTACGGGGTGGGGAAGCTCTTCCATTGGTTCTCCCCTTCCCGTCTTCCTGTGCCCTTCACTGAGGTTCTGGGGCACAGAGACGGCTTTGGGAGATGCCAGATCCTCAGGGTGGGAAGATGAGGCCCTGGTTTCAGGCTTCTTCTCCTCTCATCAGACCCTGAACCTTCCTTCTGGGACAGATCCAGGCAGGTACTCAGCAGGCTGCTATCAGACACTGAAGTAGGAGGGACTCCAACCATCAGGTGTGCTACCATGCCGAGCACCTTACAGACCAGGGCAGGTGCTGTGTCTAGGCCCAGACAGGTGTCAGACCTGAGCCCAGGGCAAGTGGGGTTGCTGGCGGGACAGGGTTGCCATCGGGGAGGGCATGGAACAGGCCAGTGGGTGGAGGTGAGTCCCCACCAGGATTCCCACGTGTACCCCACCGCTGACCTCAGACAAATCACATTGCCAACTCCAGGGTTTTCCCCAGTGATAGGTGACAGAGCCCGTTAGGATAGGGACCCAAAGGACAAACCCTTTTGTTTGCTGCAACTCCCTGAGCCTCTTGAGGGTGGGAGCATGTCCTATTCCATGTGGAGCCAGCACGTTCTTCACACATGTGTTGATTAATGTCACAAACACTGGTGAAGAGGAGAGCGTTCAGAAATTATCTGCCCTTAACTAGTGGCTCAACTCTTACTATCTGAGCACCCTATGATCCATGTATCTGCATGCCAGATTGTCCATCCCACACTAAATGAGGTCTCTGATTTTTCTGTGTATCTCCCTATATTTTTATATTTTGTAACACACGTTCCTGCAATCCACTCACGAAATAAGTCAATATGTAAATAAACCAGTAAATAAAGTCCCACAAAGCCCAGATTTGTAGGATTATCCAAGCTCTAACCTGGCCATATTTGAAAGACCCTTTTAAGAAACATGACAATATCATTTGCTTTCTAGGTCCTCTAAATGGTCTTTTTCTGGACCTTCTCTTTGTAAAGTTTAGTAGAATAAGAGGCCACCATTTAGATGTATACTTTCCTCTGAAATTCCTGTTTATCCAATACTTATTTTCTTTGCTTAATGTCTTTGGAAATCTCTGCTGAAGTCGTCTGATGAATGGTAGTGCTTTAAATGCCACAGATGCATTCAAGCTTTGGGTTTTTTCAGTATTTGCAAGTAAGGTTGAAAGATTGCTTACCCCAAGGGAGGGGGCATCAATTCCGTGGAAATCTAGGACACCGCAGCATTAGGGGACCTGGTCCCCAGGTCCCCAGAGCAGGAGAGCAGGTAAATCAGCCTGGTTTGTGCCCAGTGTTGGCCACACTGTCCCTGTTACTGGGGTTGGGAGGCAGCTGAAGCCAGGTGGGCGAGGAGCAGAGCGGCTGTGATCTCTCTAAGGCAGCCAGATGGCAGGGAGCTGCCTGCTGGGCACGAGAATGGCCAGCCTGGGCATGGGCACTTTTTGCTGGAATTTGTTCTCTGTTATCAGGGCGCCAGGTGACATGGGTCATCTTCTGCTTCAAGCCAAGTTACAGGACAACAGGAGGAATCTGCCACCTGGCCAGGACACCTCAGTGAACAGCTCTCACGTGGGCTATGCGGCGAGTCAACGCTCAGAGAACAAAACTCTTGTCTGGTCCTAAAGGGCTCCTCCTGTCCAGGCTGCCTGTAGGCCTTTGAGGGCCCCAGAAGCTTCCAGCCCACCTGGGAGTCTCACTGTTGGGAGGCAGAGCTAACTCCAGCCCCACCCATGACCGGTCCCTGTCATCTGTTTGGTTTTGTGTTGTTTATTGAAGGCATTAGGATGAGTGGAGTTTGAACAAAATTACTTTACAAAGAAAGACAAAAATAATAGCCTAAAATAGAGAAGGTTGGGTGTGGAGGCAAGAATGAGTGGTGCTGTCTCACAGAGTTACCAGCTCTTCTAGCCAGGCTGTGGGACTCGGGGGGTTGCACCAGGAAAGGAAGGGTCTCAGTGAGATCTGCCCTAAATCACTCCCCAAGATGAAAGATCACAAGTCCTCTTACCATCCTCAGCAGTCTTGTTACTTCTCAGTGACTTGCAGGTGCTATAAATAGCATCAGAATCAGGGAACAGGACAGGATCTCACAGCTGCTCAGGCCGACCCTCCCTGCAGGGGGCTGAGGCATGGGTGAGGGTTAGGTGTTTATGATGGGATGTCCCCGCACAGATTTTGTTAACATTCATTAACATTTGCGTACGTTTTGAGGTCCCCTTCCCTTCCCACCCCTGCCAATAATTGGAGAAAGCCCCTGCAGTCAGCGAATCATGGCAGAGAAGGAGGGTGAAGCCCCCACAACAGGAATTTCATCTGATCTGAAGTCCAAGTTGTAGGCAACAAAACTTCAGGAAAGACTGGGAACTTTGGCTTCGGAGACAGCCTTGAGTCTGAGTCCTGCGAGGTTCTCCTTTGTTTTGTGAACACATCTTTAGGAGTCTGAAGTATAAATGCTGACTTGGGGCCTAAGGTGAACAACCTTTTAGATGTGAGTCAATCCAGAAATAATAGCAATAACGGGACAGCGTGAGGTCCCATCGGGAATTGACGTGCTTGGGACTGAAGAAAGTTGTACTAGGCAGGAGGGAGATGCGATCGTGGAGATGAGAGATCCCATCTCCCTGCAGGGGCCCAGGGAGACTTCCAAGGAAGGCGGGGGCACTAGCGGGGCTGGGGGTGGGGGCGGCAGGGGAGTCCCTGCCGCACCATCAGGGCAAGGCGCTGGGCCAGGCCTCAGCACGCTCACGTGTGTGAACCACTGGAAGGAGGCCAGGCTCTGGCCCCGGGAGGTGTCCCTGCAGGCGGGAGAGAATGGACAGAGCAGCCCTGCATCCAAACTGAGGAAGAACAAGCAGACAAAGCAGGATGAGGGTGCCGAAGGGGCCTGCCAGGTGACTGCCTTGGGGAAGGTCCTCTGCAGGGAGCTTCTGTTAGCGCCCAGAGCCTTGCCCCGGCTCAAGTCAGCTCCTGATGGATGGTGTTTGGCAGTCTGACAAGTACCCAGAAGCGTGTGGGTGCTGCTGGTTGGAGGACCAGCTTTGAGTGGTGAGTGGTAGGGAACGCACCTGTCCAGCAGCCCGTCTCTGCTGCTTCAGTGAGGGTGAACTCAGAAACCATGCATAGCATTTCTGATATGTGGAGGCCCCAGGAAGGAGGCCCCTGAGGAAGGAAATCCCAGGGGCAGCAGGAGCTACCAGTCCAGAGCTGGAGCCAGGTGACTGCCGGAAGCTGTGACCGCCCAGGCTCCACTGAAGCTTCGAGGATAACTGGCGCCGAGCTCAGGACTGGGACAGTGGGCTACTCAGGGTGCTTACCTGGAGCCCCCACCCATCGTTCTCCCTTTGCCCAGCTTCCTCAAAAGCCCCCAAACATGCCAGTTTCCCTACCTCTTTCTTTCTTCCTATCTATAGGGAATCTCTTCTATAAATAATGTTATGAATTCTTTCATCTGGGAGTATAAATGAGGAGAAACCTTACACATTCCAGGTTTGATATTTTAAGAATGACAAGACCTTGACTCAAAGGAAGGAAGTCCTGGCAGAGTCTAATAAACAGGCCTGAGCAGTCATGTGTGCCGTTTAGCACATGTGAGGGGAGACTCACAGGCGCAGACTGACCTGGGTCATACACCGGAGGAGTGAGCCCAACACTTTAGGTGTGGTTATGTTGTGTGCGTGGTGGAAGAAATGCTGGGCCTGCAGTCAGCTTATCTGCATCTCTGGATCTCTGTTCTCAGCCGATAAAGTGAGCAATTTGGCCCAGGTAGATGACATTTAAGAACTCTGTTTCTTGAAGTCAGCATTTTCCATCACACAGAACCCACCATCCTGAGCCAGGAGAAGCAGCCAAGAACCCTGAATGCTAGGTCAGAACCATCTGGACAGAGAAGACCCCACCAGAATGGACGCTGGAGCGTTCAAGCCTTTCAGAGTAATGTCAACGTGACACTCACACCTGGTCTCTTTTGAAGGGAAGGGGAAGGAGCAGGGAAGGTCGGCACCAGGACCAGTAATCTCTTCTGCAGCTCCTGGCACTGACCCTGGGCCAAGATCAGCTTATAAGGGTTGGTATCATGATGTAAAGCTTGAAACTTGATCCTTTCTCAGGGAACAGAATGGGGGCGCGGCTCCTGAGAAATCAGACTGAACAGAAATGAGCCTTCACCAGCTGCTCCTGTGATCACATTTAAATTCAGTTAAACTAAGTTCTTACACTTGATAAAAACAGTTGCCTTTCCAAATTATTCTCAGACTCATAGTATGTTTCAAACACAACACAAGTACACTATGGCCAGGTTAGAAGGTCCTTTCTCTATGGATTTCCCTGTCTTCTTGGCCCTTTGCTGGGATACAGTTTTTTTGTGAAGAGCTCAGAACACTGAACTGCCCTATTAGCATAAGATTCTGTGACTCATTGACTCACAGATTGTAAATCAGACTAACATTGGATTTTAATTAATTATATTAATTTTAGGGGAAACAACAAAATTGAAAATTCTGCAGTGCTTCATTTACTGAGAAACTCTGAAATGTCTTTTATTTTTAGCAAGAGCCATAAAAACATCTCATACTGAAATAATGTAAAAATCAAAGAAGGGTTGTATTACTCAGCGTGATCGCGCCCTTTAAAAGGCTTTGACATTTTCTTTATTTTTGTAAGTTTTTTTAGAAAAAAAATATATATTGCATACACATCCACACATGCATACTCTACACCAGACCCACTCTGTGTTCAGTGCAATATAAGGTGTTTCTATTTTAGATCCTCTCAAAGGGAGATTAATTACTGAATTATCATAAAGAACTTGCAATTAGCTTCCCTGAGGAGACTGCCCTATGACAAGAAACTCTCAAATACTTTCTGATTATACGTACACACTTCATTTATTCTTTACTATTTATTTACATTTATTCATTCACTCAAGCTAACATGTATTAGTATACTATGTGCTTGACCCCTGGGCAGGTGCTGAGAGCATAAAGACGGACTTAAGAAGACCACAGCTAAAAGCTGAGGTAAACAAGGCTCAACACGGTTAAGTGGCACAACAGAATGAAGGATATGGGATTGTGTGAGCAAGGAGAGGCGCCTGAGGGCCCCTGGGAGACATGGGAAAGACTCAGCGGTGATGCCATAAGGGAAAGCCAGAAGTGAAGATCTACAGTTCTTAGTTCAGGCTCAGTGACTATTACCTGCCTTGTGCGTTTCCGATGGTGGTCAGGGGCTGGGGACTCCAGCAGTGAACAAGCTAGACAGCCACATCTCCTTTGGAATTTACAAACTAGTTGAGAGACGTTAACTAAATAATAATAGAGGAATTAAATTGTTATTGTGGTAAGAGCCTTTAAAGAAAAGTAGAGGCTTTAAGAGTGTACTTTGCAGGGAGCTAAGCTATATAGTAAAAATTAGGGTAGGCTTCCTTGAGGAAGTGACATTGGAGCAGAGATCTAACCAGTAAGTAGAAGAGGCCAGCAGAAGGAAGGAGGGTGGAAAGAGCATCCTAGGCAGAAGGGACAGATATGCAAAGCACTAATTGGAGAGGAATCTTGGAGTTTTCTAGAAACTGGAAAGAAGACAGACAAATTGGAACATAGCAAGGTGGGTAAGAGGATATTAAGACCAGAGCTGGAGAGGGGGGCAGGGTCAAGATCATTTAAAATATGGGCTTTAAGAGCAATAAAAGCATAATAACACACACACACACACACACAAAGGAATCTGGAGAGAAGAATTATGAATTTAAAGGTATCTAGGACTGAAGGCTTAAGTAAATGTGCCTGATACTTAAGAAAATTAATCCCCCTCTTTCTGTACTCAGCCTAGATCCTTCTGCTAGGTTTATTTACATCCTCTGCACCTTCATCTTGGTCTCTAGGACTGTATATTCTGTCTTGCTGTTCTGATTTTGATTCCTAACCTAGTTTTTCAACCTGTCCTCTGCCTCCAAGATAACCTATGATTGCTGCTATAATTACATAGCTGGTTGATGGAATTGCACATTCATCTGATTATTCATTCAACAAATGTTTATTGGATACCCTTTTTGTACAGTAATCCATTCCTCTTTGAGCTTACAGTATTGCAAAAGTATAAGATACATGCATAAAAATTATAATACTGAGTATTATACTGGAGACCCTGGTCTGTGCACTGAAGTTGTAATAGTAAAAAAAAAGTAAGAATGTGTTCGTAGGAAATCTAAATAACCTACTGATAAATTATTAGAATTAATGAAGGACTTTACAAGGCTGGACACAATAGCAATATAAAACTCAGGTGTATTCCTGTAAATCAGCAACTCTCTCTCTATATATATGTACATAAACAAGCAACAGAAATATATAAATATGTAAAAATTTGAAACAATTAATACAAATATTTTTGAAGATATCCAAGACCACTATGGATGAGTTTTAAAAGCTGTATTGAGAGGTATTAAAGAAAATCTAAACAAATTAAGAAATATACCATATTCATGGATGGGAAGACCCGATATTGGAAAGATACTAATTTTCCCAAATTGATTTGTGGATTGCATGTAATCTGGTTCTCTTGAAGAAAAACAATGAACTAGGAGGACTTGCTCTACTAGACATGAGATATGGTTTAAAGTATGGTAGAGGCAGTGTGCTATTAGCCCAGAGATAGACAAACAGACTAATAGGCAGAATAAGAGAACAGAAAAAGGATATGCATCACATATATACACTTACTATATGCTGGAGGTTAATGGCAGGTCAGTGAGGAGAGGAATGCCTTTTCATGATGAATTCCAGGCAGATTAAAGATCTAAAAGAGAAAGACAAAACTGTAAGCTTTTAGATGATAATATAGAATCTCTTCCTGTAAGAAATACATGCAGTATTTCCTTAAACACAATTCAGTAATTAAAGATACATGAATTTGATTACATTAAAATTAAGCACTTGTATCTATCAAAGGATACTATAAAAATAATAAAAGGCCAAATTGTAGGATGGAAGAAAATATAAATGTTACTGTTACAGTATTTATAATATACAACTGACAATAAATTGAGAACCTATATAAAGAAACTACTCCATATCAATAAGAAAAACTCAACCCAATAGAAAAATGTCCAACAAATTACCAAAGAAGAAATCCGAATAGCCAATAAATATATGTAAAAGCATTTTATTAGTAATGAGGGAAATGCAAATTAAAACCGCAGAGATAACACTACATACCCATCAGACTGGCAAGAATTAAAAAGTTTGGCAATAGCAAATATTTGCAAGGATGTGCAATGTAGGGCAGAGGAGAGGTATAAATTGGTATAACTGCTTTGGAAAACAAGTTAGCATTAACCCCCACATTTGAAGATACATACTTACAACTCATGACTTTTGTACTACGTATGTCCTAGAGAAACACACCACAGGACCTAGTCCTGCTTAAGGATACAAAGAGGGAATTACATGGGACTAGGCTCTGTTGGAATAGGGCATGGAAAAAAGAGACAGCCCACACACAGAACAACAAAAACCTGAATCCTTAACATGCATGGTGTTGTTGCTGTTTAAGGGCAGTCTTTCTAACTCACAATGAGAGTTGGTCCCACCATATGGCTGCCTTTAGCAACTCTGAGCTCTTCCCATCTCTTTTACTGAAACAGGGATGTGGGATGGGGGGTGGACAGATCATCTGAAGTGGACCAATCAGATTTTCTTTCTTGGAATTTGAAATTAGGATTAGTTATTTCCTGTTCAAGATGGCAGAATGAGCAAAGTTATTTGTTTCTGAGGCTCCAATAGGATGTCACGAAATAAATCCACAAATATGAAAAGCATCAGCAGCAGACAGTATTTCCACACATTTCTGGAGTATGAGGAGCATTTGGAAGCCTACTGACAGACCAAAGTGAGGAAGTATCAACCCAGGTGACCCAGGCAACTGCAACCAGTGGCCAGTTTGCTCTCCAGATGCTTGGAAGCTCCAAGCTCAGGTGTGCGTACCAAATCCCACACGTACTGAATGGCTGCACTGGTCATTTTTCTGCTTCCCTCCCCTCTGCCCTCCACCATCCATAGGAAAGTAGCCCAGTTCCTTATCCACAGGCAAAACAAACAGGGACCAGCTTACGGAGGATGAGGGCTGCTAGGGTGGTGGTCAGGGCCCCTGGGGAAAGACCTCCCTAGCCCAAATTTGGTACCCCACTTTGACAACTCCTCCTCTGCTTACTCTGAAGGGAAGCCTACCCATTGCTGAGCCCTGCTCATATCTGCAAATGTCCCAATCATTCTGTTTATGAAAGAGAAGCAAGACAGACAAGTACACACACTGACAGAGAAAACCCACCTGGCAGCCTAGAAACAGTCAAGTCACTCTCCTATCCACAATTACAGAAAACAAAGTCAACCAGATCCCAGAATGAAATGAGTAGCAGGAAAACAGGACAAAACAGAATGAAACACAATCAGCTCACCTTGGAAAAAGGAGATAATTAAGGGGAAATGAGGAAATTGAGAACCAAATGAATACACCATACAAACAGCTAATTAGTATCCTAAGTGATGCAGGAAAAGTCTGGAATTCATATGACAAGAACAGGATGCTTTGAGAAAAGAGCAGAGAAGACAGGCAAGCAGTGCAAAGGAGACAAGGTAGCGCTCAGGTGTGTCAGCCACATGACTGCCGTGGGAAAATTCTAACAAGAGGTGGCCATTCTGTGTGGGATGGGATTGCAGAACATTGTCAAACTCAGGCGTAGGGTTAACTGTCTTCCTCATGAAGCAGCAACAGAGGAAGCCAACCTCAGAGAAGAACAAAAGAGCAGAGCAAACAGAAAACAGAGAAAAACAGAACAATAGTACAGTCTGGATCCCGATTTCCTTCCAGTTCTTAGTTTTGTGCTCCTTGAGAAGCCCCACTGCCTTTGACAATACCCCCATAACTCTCCATTAAATTCCCCTCTTGGTTCAAAAGGGGTCAAACTGGTTTTCATTAAAAGACAAAGGAGCTTAACTCAAAGAAGGGTCAGAAAGATGGAAGGCAAGCTGTCTCGTGTCCCTTAGAATCAAATGTAACTACTTGGCCGCTCAGAAGAGTCAACCCAGAGAGAATCTTGTGCCCTTGTTCTTGTGGTTAACTTTTCCTAAACATCACCCTGACATTCAGATTGTAAAGTTGGACAGCAGATGCCCCACAGGCAGTGTTCCCTGCATTTACATTTATTTTCTTAACATCTTGAAAGAAAGATGGGGTTTAGCCTGCCAAATCTCTAAGCACCTTATAATAACCTATTCAGACATCATATGGAAGGATTAATTTAGCCATTTCACACATTGATACAGTAGCAAACAAATTAAACTACCTTTTCATGTATCTCTTTTCATAAGAAAAGAGAAAGCTCTTTTCTCAAGGCAGCCTGGGAATTTTAAATGCAACTGCGGATTTACCTGAAAATAACATACTGTATCCTTAAAGCCAGATTTGGGAGAAAACAAAATAACAACTGGAGAGAAAGATAGCCTCAGATGAGCAGTTTGAGTGGGAGACTGTTGCATCAGCCCCTAGTTCTCTTCCTTCCTCCTCCAGATGTTTTCCCAAAATGTCCTTCCTCACATTGCGCTCTGGAAGGCATGGGAAGCCAAGTGCCGTAGAGACATCTCATAAGCGGACCTTGGCATGCTCCTTCATGGGGAAAAGATGGCCCTGGTATGATCCAGCTGAAGAAGAGAAATACAGCTTTGGTGGGAGAAAAAGAAAAAAAAATGAAAAGTTATCAAGAAAATGGAGATCTCACAAAAGGAAAGATGCAGGCACTTTCTGACCCTAAAGCCAGCGCTGCCTTTTTCAAACGCGGTCATTTTGTTTTTCTTTGTTGATTTTGATCCTGTATGTGCAGTCAGGGCTTAAGGCAAGTTGCCTTCTCAGGCCAGCCACGGTCCATGAATCTGTTATTTAACCCAAATCCAATTGAGTGTTGCAGGAAAGAGAGAGGAAACATCTCACACCCAGGCGGCCCACGCCATAAACAAAGGGAAGTCTCGCTGTGCCAGCTCTTGGCTTCAGCCGGACCCAGCGGGAAGCTGATGTCCCCATGCCAGGGTGAGGGCAGCCACAGAAGCAGATACTGGGCAACTGAGGGGGACTATTGATTTCAGATGCTCAGGTGGCCACCCTCCTCCTCCTCGGGGCAGAAGGGTGGAGGTAGCTGGGAGCTGTGCTGTCCACTGCTGGCGGCCAACGCAGCTTGAGCTGGGAGAGTTGTCACCAGCCTCTGGCTCCAAGCAGGTTTGTTAGGAATCAGCATTGCCTGTTTATGAAGATTTACGAAGAAGCCAACAGACATGAGGCTTTAAAGTGGAACTCGGGTGAGCTCTCTCGTGGGGGATTCAGGAAGGTGGTTGGGATGATCGAGAATGATGTCCTCTCCCCTCTAGTTCCCACCAGTTTTCCAACCCTGGATCTGGCCCAGGAGGAAAAGTAAAGGTGAAGTGTGCATGGCTTTCTGGCTATATTCTTCTTCAGAGAGAAAGAGAGAGATTGGCACTTTTTGTGGCATCTCACACAGGGGGGAAAGGCCAAGATAAATGAATAGTTTCAAGGTCATTATCTTCCTGAGCTCACGGTTTGCAGTGCTCTGCCAGAGGGCTGCTTAGAGAGGTTATAAATGTTTTGTCGGCTGGACCAGGGGAGCCCATTGCTGGATCTGGGGCTTTGAGACCTCCTGCTGGTGGCGAATTTGGCCACCGGGCTGTGGAGTGTGCCTCCTGTCCCTACACACACGTGCCTGATGGAGCCTAAGCTGCAAACTGGTCTTCAGAGGGCAGGGAACCGAGGAAGAGCTCAGAAAGGTTCCATTGGTGTTCAGTCTTTCTAACCTAAGACAAAAAGAGACATGGGTGAGAAAGGCAAAGTTTTAAAAAGAAGAGGACTCAGGGGCAGGCAGCCTGATGGTGGGGGAGGTGAGAAGGCAGGACAAGGTGGGAGGGGGCAGCAAGGGGTCCTCAGCTTCACTGCACTGGGATCTGAGTTTCAGTTTTGTTTCTCTTGATTGCTTTCTGGGGGCTTCAAGTTCTCTTTGGCTATATGCCACACCCTTACTTCTCTTTTTTTAATTCAAAATTTTTTATTGTGCCCTTAAGGATTTCACAGGAAAAAAAAAAAAGAAGCAAAGTTAGTTTCAACTATTTCCATGGCTCCAAATGTATCCCCAAGCTTTGAAATTGTACACAGATGCATTCTTACATTAGTGTGAGCTATGTTGTGTTCTGTTTTGTCCATATAACATTATGTGTGTACATATCCCCAAATATTAGCACACAAAGTGTTCTTATCCTTGTAAGTGGACATCAAACGGGCCACTGTAATGACAGCCCATTCCACTATTCTGGATATTTGGGTTGCATATGTATATATCTGTATCTGTAATTTCATCCCAAGATGAAATTTATATATGTGTATACATACATATATTTTTATTTATAAATGTATTTAAAAAAATTTCTTCTTGTGTTAGAGTTAGTACTTTCCTGTTGGGTTTTTTTCATCACTTCTTTGGGTTACATTCTTAGTGGTTCAATTACCAAGTCAAAAATATAAACCTGTCATAATCCTTATTACCTTATTATCCATTTGGTTCTCCAAGAAATAGAAACCAAAGCCTGATATGCAGTGTTGATAGCAGTGTGCAAATGAAGGGGTTTCCTCTCCTCACAGTCAACATAGATTGTTATCATTTTTCTTGTGCGTGTGGGAAGTCAACCCTCTTCCATTCCTGTTCTGCTCTAGTTGACCTTTTTCCTGGACACTCATTTTCTCCAATCACTCTCGTGCGTATCCTTTTTTCTCTCTTCACAGCTTGTTTAGGGAAACATCTAGCATGCTGTGCGTGGGGCAAACAATGGCCCCCATGCCAGCCACCTAATAGGCTGGCTTCGTGAGGTGCTTGCTGGGGAGGTGTGACCTCCAGGTGCAGGATTTCCGGGAAAGAAGGTCTCTTCACTTATGCTATGTGCTGAGTCTGGTGCTTTCCAAACTCACCTTCAGGGGGAGGATGGAAGCTGGTGGGGGTAAAAGGTGAGGAAGGGCCCATGGTCCCAGCTCAGCCTTCCAGATGTGGGGACGCAGGAAGCAGGAGTGACGGGATGTCTTAGAGGGGTGTGGCTGTCCCATGGTTCCCTGCTCAGAAAAGGTCTCAGTGGCCAGGTGACCCTGTGGATGGCCATCCTCCTCCATCTGAGATGCAGGCACACTGCTCCCAGTGAGACGAGTGGGGACAGGCAGTTCCCCACATGCTCTGCCAGACTGAAAAGTACACCAGGGTGGGATTTTCTCTCGGGCAGGGAAGGGACAGGGCCTGGGACGGCGCTCAGACCAGAGGCTTCTTGCAGTGTGGTGACTTCCGGGATTCCGGACCCACTGGGGCTACCCTCGGTCCCTCATTCACAGAGATGATCAGTTTGGGACTCAACCAGTGAACAGGCACCAATAAAGTGTTAAAAAGAATCCTAGAAATGGCATTACCAGAGTCCTTGGCACCCGTTGGTACCCATATATTGTTTGGGGCCATCTGTAATGGTGGGTTTATGATGTCCACAAATGTGCTCTCTGAGCAATTTAACTTGTGGGTGCTCTGTGAAAAAGCAGCCGAGACTTCTGAAGTGGATCACACAAGTAACATTTCAAGGCCCAGAGGCGTCGCTGGAGCAGGCCCTTTCCCCTTCCCTGCAGGCATCTCATGGGATCTGCCCACCACTCTCTGTATCCCATTCAGGGCAGATGCTGCGGGACGGGTGATGAACAATCGGATAAGCCAAGACGTGGCTGTTGTCCTATTGCCCTCGCTTTAGTGATGAGGAGACTTTGGTCGGGAGAAAGTTTAACAGCTGACCCCTGGCACATGGGTATCTGACAACCCCTGGACCAGAATCGACCCTCTGCCTCCCCGCTGGGCTCTTTCCTCTTTGTCTGTCTTATGAAGTGGTGACAACTAATTTTTGTTCATGCTTTCATAGGGCAAAATTTGAGAAATTAAAGCAACATAAAGAACTTACATTTTGTAACTCTCTGAGGTGATGGATGTTAACTAGACTTACTGCGCTGATCATTTCACAACATAGGCAAATATCAAATCATCTGAGACTAAAATATTGATATATGTCAGTTATACCTCAATGCAAATTTTATAAAAGAACTTATCCACCATGAGGGTAACATAGCATCAGAGAGCACCAGGGACCAGCTCTGGAATCCCTCTCCAAACAAAGGCTTTTAAGGAAAGAGCAGTTCCATCCAGTCCCCAGCACCACACACACATCATTGTGTAGCTTTACGCCGTCCGCAGAGCATTTTCATTCCCATCACCTCAGGGGTTCTCACAACAACTCTGCAGCTAGAGGCATCCTTGCTGCACTTTCTGACGAGGAAACTGAGATGCAGAGTGGCTATGTTCTTTTCATGATCACACAGGTTGTAGGGGATAAAACCAAAATCAGAATATCCAGTATTTCTCACGGGCAGCCAGCCCCAAGGATAAGAGCCCATGTTGACAATGTTAACAGTGGCGACCTGGAGACCATTATAATTGCTAACACTGCTTAAGCACCAGTATGCCAGACATTAACCTGTCTGACTCTCAGACACCCTGAAATGGACACGATCCTCATTTCCACTTTTCAGATGAGAAAACTGAGATACAGAGAAAATGATAACTTGGTCAAGGTTATCCAGCCGGTAAGTTGCACAGGTGGGACTTGAACCCAGATGGTCTGTCATTAGATCTTAATCACTAACCACTCATCTCTAAGAAGAGGTGACGATGCCTGTGATCACGGCTATCACACGCCTTCTGGAGGGTCTGCTTGCTTCTTTAAGGACAGTGTCAGAGGGGGCCCCAAAAGGCCGGGGAACACTTCCCCCACCAAGGCAGGACAGGCCGACACAGGAACGGGCCCCGCGTATCAGAAGCCTTTGTGACCTTAAGTCCTGAGAGACTCCCCAGAACAGGGAGGAGCAGAGCATTTAAAGCTGAACCCAAATAAGTGCGAATGAACTGGAGAGGTGTGGCCCCCCACTCAGCCCTAGGTGACAATCAGGGGTTCTCAAGGGCAGGAGAAGTGCCAGCAGTATCCCAGACCTGGGTATTGGGGCTTGGCACTACGGGGTGTGCTCTGACTGTGAGGGCAGGCACTGGGGTGTCCCTAAGTGAGAAGAGAGGGCCCTCCAAACCCAGGAACACAGACAGAAACTGCTAATAACTCTGATGCATCAATATCAGCTAGTAGCCCTTAGCCAAAAGAAAAGGAATGGCTTTTGCATTTTTCTTTGAAGCTGCTCACTGTGGGCTGGGAGCTGCCACCCCCCAAATGTCAGAGAGGGACGGGAGTCTGGAGAGTTGCTGGATGAAGCGATTTGGCCCTGGTAGCGGAAGGTAAACTGGCACGGCTCCGTGAGGCCTGGGCTTCAGAGGTGACACGCATGACTGCTCCCGGCAGCGGCATATAGGTTCTGACACGGAGCCCGGGAGGCCTGGCAGCTCAGAGATGGGGAACTGGCGCCCAGAGCCCCAGAGTTGGACAATCGGACTGTTCACAGTTGGGCCACTGTGGGCTGCTACTGGTTCCGGCTTTAGCTGGATGCCGTTTCCTTTTCAGCATCCCCTCCATTCAGGGTCCCCTTATCTTCCCTTCTGTTTCCATCCTTATCCTACACAAAGGATGAAGCTGAATGTTCAAGGCCCCCCGCCCTAGTATCCAGTCAATTAACTCATTTATTTATTAATTCATCCATTAATCAGTCATGGGGAATCATCTCATCATTTGCTGGCCCCTGACTGTATGTAGAGCCCTGTGCCAGGCCCCGTATACGCAGCTCAGATATAAGGCCCAGCGCCTCCCTCGAGGAGTGTGTAGACTGCTAATCTGGAAGGTCAAAAGCAACAAACAGTTGCAGCAGGAAAATAATTAAGCAAGGATCCGTGAACCACTGTAACCATTAGAGTCAGAATGTGGGGCTGATTCTCATTAGTGAAGAGTCCCTGGGAAAACGGTCCCTGGTTGCTGTCCTATGATGTGACCATCTTTATCTGCTCTGTCTTCAGAGAGGAGACAGGAACTGAAATTGGAGCAGGTTGGAGTTCCAGTTCCCTGACTATCCCAGTGACTCTGAGGCTCTTCCAGCTTCCCGAAAGCACTAAGGGCTCAGGGACTAGTGTGGAGCCTGCATGCCCAGGTCTTCCACCAGCAGGGAGGAAATGAGGGGCGGGGGGGCCAGTAGCAACTAGCTGGAAGATTGTTTAAAAGAAAATCTCATTATGGAGAATACTTTCATGAGTGCCTGCTACATGCCGGGGATTTTATATCCATTGTCTCCAGTCTCGGAACAAGGCTGCCAGGTGGGTACTAGTATCTCCGCCTTGCACGTGTGGCAACTTGAAGCCCAGGGAGGTTTAACCTGTGCTGGTGTCACGGCTAGCTAGGGACCTGGCAGAACTTGAATGCTACTTGTAGCCCACATTGCCCCTAAAGAGGAGGTTCTGGTCAGCTAGTCCCACCAAGACCATGAAACTGGGCCACCCAGACTTGGGCAAAAAGACTCCCCAAAAAATTTCCATGGGGGAGTCAGTCAGCTGAACTGTGACTGAAAGGATGACTTCGAGTCTTGTTTTTATAGGCTTCTGGCTTCTGTTCATTTATTTAGGGAAAGGCCTGCCCTACATTCCCAGTTGGAGAATAACTTGAAGCAGTGTGAGTGGCTATAGCTGGAATTCATTTAGTAGCTTTACCTGAACAGTCACAGAGCAAGTACATGAGGAAAGGACATGTAAATAATGATGGGACAGAGGAAGGGTCTGCCTGAGCATGCACAGTCCCATAGAAAGGCATCTGTGGGCCCCGCAGCCTGGAGAGCCGGAGGGGCCAGGTCCCTGAACGGGTGTGAGGGAAATTCCTGGCAAGGTGAAGAGAATGGTGCCTGGGACTTTCAGCAACTCCACCATCCGCTGAGAGCTGGTCCTGGAGGGAAGGAGGTGGCACGTCCCTCTCTCAGACCACAGAGTTTTCATCTTGAGAGAAACTTCCAGACCATATAGGCCACTTCTCTTGTTTTCAGAATAAGAAACCAGAAGGTAAAGGGACTTTCCCAAAGTCACAGAGGTAATTAGAGATAGGCCTGAGCCATGGCTGCTGATGAACTATTTCTATGCTACCGTACTCCAGGCTGCAGGGCAGCACTCTTTCAGGAAGAGGTCAAATAGTAAACGTTCTAGACTTTGTGAACCACATGGAGTTGGCCACTACTCAACTCTGCTGTGGTAGCCCTGAGGCAGCCTGTGGCAATACATAACCAAATGTGCATGACATGCTCCAATAAAACAAAAAGAAAAAACAGGGCAGGCTGTGTTTGGTCCATAAGCCACAGTGTGCTAACCCCTGCTCTAGGTTTCTCTTCTTCAAACATACCTGCCATAGTAAGGACATGGTCAGCTTAGAGCCAGTGATAGGTAGTTTGGAGGACAGAGCTTCAGCTTCCAAAACCCAGGGCTTAGAGGGCAGCCCTTAGTCTGTGCTACACTCTCACAGGAGCAAAAAGAAGTGGGATGCTGCTGTGTCACCTTGGCCAAAAGACACCATTGGAGGAAAAAAGAGGCAAGGCAAACCTAGCAATTCATACTTTCTAGCTCAAAGAGAATCACTAATGAGGGGTGATGGTTAATTATACGGCAGGGGTCATGCATGTCAATTTTCCAATTTACCTCCAGGAAGCCTCTTCTTGATTTTAGAAGGGGTTCAGATTATAGCTGATTGAAGAATGAAAACAGGTGGATAATTGTTCCCAGAACCATCCCTCTGACATTCTCAAGGGCAAATGGATTGAAAAATACCTCATTCAAAGGCTGGAAGGTGTGTGGCCAGGTTACGACTTAGCCCACGTGGGGAAGGAAGAGCTTTCAGGGGGTGGAGATGTGGGCAGAAGGCCTGTGAACCCACAAAGCCCTTCACTCAGCACAGTTGTACATTTAATGGTACTGCTTTCCTCAAGACTCGGAATTGATGCATTTATGTGAGTTTTCAAATTTGGAAACATAGTATCCTTTATAGGATAAATCTCCAAAGCAGTAATATTCTTTAATGGCGTTTTTTTGTCTTTGGAGTTTATATCTTTTTGGGAGATTGTATTCTCTCTACTTCTTAAGAGGAATGATCTCCAAACTTTTAAGACTCAGGATTTCCCAAAGGAAAGACTCCAAGGGGGCTCATAGTCTCATAGTGTTTGGCTCACTTGGAAGTATCTAGAAGGTAAAGAATAATAGAAATAAATTTTATTGGCCTTTGTCAGTTTTGGAAAGCCTCTATAATTCCAGCTTCTCCCAACTTCCTGTTTTTCCACGATGGACGTTACTAAGAGTTCTTGGAGCCAGGGAGGCACACAGCTCCCCTTGAATCTTCCAGGCCTTGTCGCTATGTCTAGGGGCAGGAAGGCAAGGGGCAGCAGACACTGTGGCATTGGGTAATTAGGAATTGATTATAAGATTCCTTAAATGCACCATGTAATGGGACAGAAGCATAGCTTATAGATAGATTCAAAACAAATGATTTTGCATGACCCCCTTTAAGAGCTTAGAAAAGGGACCGGTGAGAACTACTATTACAAGCACCTACCTGAGGGACATCACGCTAGTAGTATCAGCTTTAACTCTGGGATTTCAAATCAGCTCTTTTCATGCCCACCAGCAGGGAGCTCTTGGGCTATGAGCCCATGAGGCTGCCCTGCTCATGTAAGTATCTCTGACCCTCACTTTATTGGTTCCCTATCTTCTCCCTATTGGAACACTTTTGACTACTCTGAAAGGCAACTAAACTTTACTGATCATCCCTATTAGGCGATCTCAACTTACTTTTGGATTCTGTGAAGTGAATTTTGATTGCTAGGAGCTGAAGAGTTTTTAACCAAGTAGAAACATTTCTGCCTTGCCCTTCACATTTGATTGATACTTTTCACTTTGAAAGCTAATTATATCTGATGTGAAGGAAAAATGAAATTCAGAAATGTGGATGTTCTCTTCATGAATTTTCACTCTGAAAACGTGGGTCATCTGTTCAGTTTTCTCGTGCCTCGGTTTACTCACCGACTAGCTAAGGAACATTCTCTGTCCTCTAAGAAGCATGGGTTATAGAAGTAAGGGTTATAACCCATGAATCTCAGCACAGGAAGGACCTCCAGGGCCACCCCGTCTGTCCCTTTGCTTATTGCAGGAATGTTCTCCACAGTGTCTATGTCACATGGTGTCCAGCCCTGTGTAAACTCTTCCAGTCCCTGGAATTCAGGGCAACCATTTCATTTCTGAATAGTTCTGATGATTAGCACCTCCTTCCTTATACTCAAACACCATCCTGCTATCCGTCTCTAGCTACCTCCTGGCTTTAGTTCTGCCACTTGAAACAAAACGGCTGGAACTCTTTAGTCTGACTTTTCTCTTATAGGCATACTTTAAGTTGTTTGAGGCCCACTGTAAAAGAGCACTTTGAGAAAAATAAATGTTACATTTGTTGTGGATGTCCCTGTTTTAGTGAACTCTCAAACAAGAGAACAAACCATGTCCCAGTGAAATGAGAAACCTATTGGGTATACTCGTTCACCGTATTACGCTTCTGAGATGCAGGTACCCTGATTTCTGTACCACACATCACGAAATCCTGCCTGCACAATGGCTTTCCTCCCATTTGCAATGTTCACACAGCTCATGAGATTGCTGTGTTTTCAGTCTGACCAGAGGGTAAAGGTCCTGGAGTTCCATAGGCCTCTCAGATGAGATATGTTGAATTTGATTCTAAATGTTAGCACTTACGATAAAAAGATTACAGCATCAGTGAGGGCACATTTTTATTGAAGCCCCCACCTTAGAGAATGGACAACATATTGTTCATTTATTTACTCAACAAATATTTGTTGACAATCTATTATGTACCATACAGCATTCTAGATTTTGTGTTACATCAGAAAACAAACAGACAAAAATCCTCGTCTTTATAAGGCTTCTGTTCTGGTGAGGGGATTTAAAACGTGCAAAAAGACAACAAAATAAATAAATAAATTACCTTGTAGATGAAAAAGTGTCAGGTGTTTTAAAGAATCAAAAAGCCAAACAAGGTTAAGCGCAGGCATACTGGGAGGGTGGGGTGAGGTTTGTGATTGTTAACAGGGTGTCAGGGTGGGCTTCCTGAGAACGTGACGGTTACACAAAGAGACTTACTAGGGAGGACCAAGGATGTAGGGAGAAAACCAGTTGACAATAAAATATGCAAAAGTTGTCTTGAGTATTTTTAAAGTTACGGTAATAATCATGGAGGGTTGCCTTTAAAACGCTCCAGGTAATTTGGTCCCTGTGAAGTGGAGATCTTGCCTTGCATGTGAGGGACGGTCTGGAAGAGGAAGATGGCTGAGGGTACTGATGCCCAGAGGGTAGGGTGGGACAAAGCCAAAGGGTGTCCTTGTGAAACTCGGGGAAAATGGCATTTCCCTGTGGTCAGAGCCACACCTGAATGAACGGCCTGGGGCAAGAAGGATGGACCTCGTTGGAGACGGGCCTCCACAGCACAGGGAAGGAGAGCGAGCCCACTGTGTGACTCAGAGCAAGCGCAGCCAGAAGGAAGGGCACCTGGGTCTGCCCAAGTCAACCACGGGGTACTCAAGATATGCATCTCAGGTGATCTCTGCCCTGTTGGGAAAGCAGAGCAAATCAGGGGTGTAAATCAGAGACGGTCCCTCATCTGAGCTGAGAAGGAAGTGCTTGCCCAGTCTCTGTTCCTACCAAGGTTAGAAATGTTGTGCCTTGGGCCTAAATCCTAGGGAAACTCCTGCTGAGCCAATACACAAGATGCAAAAAGCATGCCTTGGGTCTAGAAAGACAAAGGATGAAGCCTTTGTCAAACCATTATCTCAAAGGTTAAAGACCTATTGAAAAGGAGATTAAAAAAAAATAGGGAGCAGAAGAAAGGGTCGGTCTCATTCTTGGAGTCCTTGGAGCCATATTGGTGACAGTGTCTGTCCTGCTGCACGTCTCCCGGCCCTCCTTGCCTTCCAGGATGGCCTCCCCGGGCACCTAAGTGAGCGCAGCCCCCCACTGCAGGAGAGCTACGGAGATGGAGAGCTGGGGCGCTCAGGCCACAGGGAGGCAGAGGGCAATGAACGGAATCCCCCCACCATGCCCTCACTCTCCAGGACGTGGGACAGCCATCCATAGACATTGTACAAGGCACATGGGGCCCAAGAAAGTATTTGGGAGCCGAAAAATGTATTGGCCCAAAAGAAAACTGTAAAATCAAAATGAATCAGTGTTTAATTTGCAGAACAAGATGATAGGATAACTGCGTCTTTAATGTCTAAGCTTAGTATCAACAAAAATGAAACAGTGCATAGATTTCCTCTTCACAAGAACTAGGTAGACACAGGGGCTGCCAGGAAACCACTGTCGCCAACCATGGTCTAAACGACTCACAGGCAAATAGTTTCCAGAGCAAAATTATAATTGAAAAATTTATTTTTATAGCCAAAAACAGATACCCTCTAATGTGGGATGTGGGTACTTTATTATAACGTCTGATTCTAAAGGAAGGCGTGGACGCAGCCCTGACCTGAGGTCATATGAGGGTGGCAGGGGACAAGCACCCATTTCATCTGTACAAGTGGGAAACCAATGGATAAAAAGATGAAACAGCAGTTACATTCTAGGCTTTAGAGAAAAGGTCTCCAGGTCGCACTCCAGGTTCTATGCTAGAAAAGCCTCTTTGTGCAGCTTCCTGCACCTGAACTCCACCCAGCCCCTGTCCTCACCTCTACCCCCCTTCTTTCCATAACGTGGCTCCATTAATTTCTCTCAGTAGCTCCTTTCTGGAACAAATTCTCATACTGCAACCCTTTCCAGAATGCTACAGTGACAGAGTTCTCAAAGGCTTTGATGGATGGCATTTGAAACACTCTTTCTTTTTGGAAATATTTATATTTGATCCCATTTGGACAGTCTGCACATAACCCGAGCTTATCACATGGCTGGAAATCAGGGGCGGACTCGGAGAGACAGCAGCCCTGAGTCAGCCGAGGGCTGGGAGTGTAAAGATTAATATCCATTTGTGCTTTGCCATCCTCAACCCCTGATAACTGTAAATAATGTTTGGAAAAGATTGGGGTGCATCATGATCTATTATGCGGTGGCTGTGATTCTAGTTGTTAGGTCTTCGACAGTGATTTATCATTCTCTGCGGAGACACAAATCATGGTTCTTGCCTGACACTCTGGAATGTACGTACATATGATCTGCTGACTGGAACGGTGATGAATTTATATCATAATATTTTCCCCCTGCTCAACCTGACCCCCTGCTCCAATTTGGAAATGTATCGAACATAAATTCTGAAAACCTCTTTGGTTTTGCTGGTATTATGATAAGACCCTCTTTTCCACCCTGTGGGGACTAATGAGAGGTGGTACAAATCATGAAAAGGTCAAATTTGAGAAAAAAACATTTCCCCCACTCTTTTCTTACCTGTTATTCTTTTTGCATCAATAACATACTGAGCAAGGGATCCGTACAGACTTGCCTTGCTCCAGCAATCAACCTCGGTCTTCAACAAAGAGAGCCTTGGAAGTTTGATCTTTCAAAATGTGAAAACCAAGGAGAGTCTGCTAATCTCTCCCTGGGTCTCTTTCTTTGAAATGTGTGGGCTTCCGTGCATGTGCTTGTGTCCGCGTGTATACACACTTGTCCCGTAAGCGGGGTAGGCGACTGAACCCCGGCCTTTTCAGGCTGCCCTTGAAATGCAATAACTTTCTCTGAAACAGAGTCCAGTGACTCAAGAAGGTCTTTGCGAGGTTCTACATTAAAACATTATATTTCTTTGGATCACATTCCTTTCTGTGAAGTGTGGGAGGTGTTTAAAATACCAAAAAAAAAAAATCTTGTCTTTCCTGTCTGGAATTATCTTTCCTATTCTATTCAAATTGACTTTTTTTTTTCATTCATCTGAGGAACCCAAGGATCTTGGGTTAGGAGGTAATACTTGGGTTGCAGTTTTTCACATTTATATGGATAGCTTAGAAAGAAAAACAGCTGCATTTAAGACCAACACCTTTTTTAAGGTGTTTGTCCCAGATTCTCAGTTTTGTGACAGAAAATGGAATAATATTCCAACCTGGCAAAGCAGTGAGGAGGGCACACTTTTCCCCAGGGTTCACCTTGGTTAGAACACTCGCCCCACCACCCCAAAGTCACACAGTGTCCTTTCTCGCCCACAGATTGTCCTCTGTTTTCAAATGCCGGTCAACGAGCTCAGAAGACAAATTTGCCTGGGCTACTACTATGCTGAGGCGGTATGCATTTTAGCTGAAGCCTCCTGGAATCCTGGGTGTGTGCTGCCGAAGCCTGCAGTGCTTTGAGGGTGGAATTTCAGGTGAGCGTGAATCCAGGGAAAAGTGGAAGCCAGTCAGTACTGGTTATAGCCCTCCTTGCACCCAGCAAAGATCTGATCTCTTTTCTGCCTTGTTTTTCTAATCTTTGGAGGCAGAATTCTAAGTCACTCTCGGAACAATAGCAATTTCACAAGTATCGCCAAAAGTGACATTCATTTTCAAATTTAAAATGCGGATGAAGAGAAATGACAATGAATTTTCAGAACATACCAGTACCTTGTCATATACAGCGGGTTATTAATACCGCCCTGGAGCCTTGGCAAACACCATTCTTTGCCACATTCTACTTTTCCATAAACATCTTATCTCATCCAACCCAACATAACTCCTAATACTTTATATAACCATGAAATCCAACACTCCACCTTCTTTTCCAAAGCCCAATCTTTCTTAAACTCACTTCATATGACAACATTAATTGCTATTTTATGCACATACACAGACAGACTTCTTCACAACTTTACTTCTTGGTAACTTACAAGTGCGCTGGTTGACAGCATCTTCAATTAGCAGAGTCATTTCCATATCCTGGACATATACATTGATCAGAAAAGATGACAATTTATTTTTAGACAGACGCAGGCTGCATATTTTAAATATATTTCCCATTTGGCAAAAATGGTGTTGTAGCTAATGTATGTACAATATTTCCAAAAACATTGGTACTTTCCCATAAATATCTTCCATATTTTTTTTCAGTGAGTAATAAAAAAGGTTGAGGTGGGATGTGTTTTATCCCACCACATTATATCATTCCTGTTTTTCCTCCTTGCTGGATGGCAGTCGGGGGCCCTGACGCCAAGCTTTGGAAGCAACAGCATCTGGCGCCTTGGCGGATACTGCAGGCAGACCTGCTGCCAGCCTCTAAGCTGTGTCTGGGTCTGTTGCATGGTTTGGCTGCAGATGGACTCTCTGGGTTGCCTCGTGCTTCTGGAAGCCAGTCCTGGCTTTCCTTTGATTCTGAGGACTTTACTCATTTTTATTCATTTGTGAAAACGGGCCTGTCCAAATGCTTTATGAAACCAAAGCTGGAGAACATTAATGGATCCAATTTTGCCTTTGAAAAGGCAGAGGTCAGTGTGTATTTGGACAGGAGACCCGACATGCTGAAGATGGGTGTACACATGTGTCTGTCCATGAACTTGTAGTCTAAGGAGTTTGGAAAGAGGCCAAATCTGTGTTACCATCTTTCCGTCTCCCAGGACGAGGCTGTGTGGTCACCTGCAAAGACAGACACATGGGAGAGCTCAGACTTCCTCAGATCAGTAAAACCTCCCATTTCTTTTGTCTTTTCAATGAATCAGACCCTGAGAAAACGAACACGCATGACAGAGAGGTCCTCTCATCTTATCTCTTGTTCCACATCATGGCCCATGTGAGTGTGGGATTAAACCACGTGGGAAAGAAGGAGAAAGAACATTAAGTCTTAGTTTCTTCTGAACTTAGCATGTGTATCAAAGCCACATCACTTCCATTGCTTTCCCGGGGACTCAGGTCTCTGGGGAAAGGCTATCCAATTTCTTAGCATGGTGAAACCTTGCCACTGTTGACTTTTTAAAAATCACACGGATCTACTAAACAACTGCCCTGCACACACATGTACACCCATACCTTATTAAAACAGAATTTATTTTTGTTTTAAGGATTATTACACGAGTTTCATGAGAGTTCTTGGGTGTATCACCTCTCTCACTGATTCATTTGTTAGCAGCTATTCATTGAACCCCTATTACTCAGTGAACAGGAAGCTGCTCTCAGGCACTTTACATGCCCCTGGAAGAAGATGGGCAATGAACCAATGATTAAAGCAATTAACGAGAAATTGTAGAGAGGGACTGTGCCATAAGGAAAATAAAGACAGTGCCATGAGTCACTGGATAAGTGTTGTGGGTCAGAAGTGAGGTATATAGGACGATGCAAAGGATTGTTCAAGGAAAGGACCTTAGATCTGAGACCCAAATGTCAGGGAAAAGTGCCAGCTAATCTGGGAGAGCAGAGTTCCTGGAAGAGGAGGTCATGGAGGCAAAGCCACTGTAGAGGGAATAATCTTGGCACATGGAGGAGCAGGAAGGCGTTAGAGACAATAATAGAGGGTAAGGAGAGGGGTGGTAAGAGCTGACTTAGGGTTACCATCCCCATTTAGTAGGTGACAAAACCATAGGATTTCTACCTATGTAGATCTATTTCAGGAAGGCATGCTACCTCCTAATGCTATGAAACCAAACCAGAGTAGAAAACCATTACTTTATTTTTTCAGTGTGCCTTCAAATAAGACAGACATGAAATTAAAAAGGATACAGACAGATATATCAAAGCCTTACATAATAAAATGAACAAAATTATTTCACAAACTCTATTTGGGATTAAAAAAACCATCATGGCAGATTGCTCTCAGAAAACATGAAGGCTTCAGATGGGGAGCTGTTAATGAAGGCACAGAATACCTTTTTTGTGCAATTTAAGAATCATGAACAAAATTCGGTTTCCAGTACAGAATAGTTGGGTTTTCCTAGAAGATGTTACATGGGCTATTCCTTCACCCCTAAATTCTAATAGCTTTTTGAATGCCTCCTAGTACACCCGTGGGGCATGGAAAGGAAGAATTCCTTCCCCTGAATTGATCAGGTGGTGTGTTCCACATCTCTTTCAGTCACCAAAGTTATCGATTTACTTGAGTTGAAACCTTCTGGAGATACTGAGATAATTAAGCTCTAATATACCCAGAAGTAAGAACAGGCTCTGTCAGCAGAGTTTTGGATATTTACTGTTGTCTATTTTTGCACATGTAACAAAAAACACAAAAGAACTACAAGCTAGCATCACTACCACAGAGAGACTATTTAATGGGGGACCCTGCAATACACGCTTTATGTGTCAGTTAACTTCTGTACTAGGTATTCCCATCTGTGGTGACGTTGGACAAAAGAACACTGTGTTCAGATCATCATGACTTAGTTAACTTCATCAATTCTTGTCTTTTTTTTTAATCATTATGAATGTCCATTGCCCATTACTTTGATGTTTATTCCCACTTCTGGTAGCTTACCACTTTCTATAATAGCAGAACTTTGTTCTCCTCTATTTGTACTAAACATCATCAAACCTGTTGATATCGTCCCAATAAGTCTGAACTAATTAACGTAAACTAAAGTTTTTATCCATACTGAGCAAGCAGATGCAGCCGACACGGTGCTGTGCTCATTTGGACTCAAGTGATAAAATCCTTTGACCCAAACAATCAGAAATTTCTTTATTTTAAAAATCAAATATAACTGAACTGACTGGTTATTTATTTGCTCAACATAAGTATTGAAATCACTTTCATTTGAAGCCCATTTTTTACTAATACCTTTAAACAAAATATTTTCCTTTATACTAAAATTTTGTATACTCCACCTAGGAGCAAATACTTCCTCAAAATTCTGCCACCTGCTTTCTGTCCATTGAAAATGTTATATATTGTAGAATCTTCACTACAACTCATTACTGAAATGCAATTAGCTTCATAACCTTATTATCACACACATTAAGGTCTTGAGAGTCCCCATTTAGGCATGAGCAGGGACGGCCACTGTTCTAATAAAAATACTACAAACTAATAAATGGGCATGGTCTTGAGGACTGACATGTCCTCTTTACTAAGTGGCTCAGAACCTCCCTAGAACATCGAACTTTTCTGGTTTCAAACCTAATAGCTTCTGGGTTTCTTCTTTAGATTGGAGTTCTTTGAAAACATGATATTCAAATTTGGGTGATTAGGATCAGATTCCAGAGAGAGGTCTGGTCAGCCGGCAAGCTGCTGGGGCCCAGCATTCCATAGGGCACTCACTCCATCGTAGGCAGTCTCTGGTGGGTTGCAGCATGCATGAGACTCCCGCACTGTAGCATTCTGTAGGCAGCCTGGTGGCACAGTTTAGAACGTCTAAGTCTTTTCAAACCATTTGATCTTCTGGCTGTGTGGCAAGGGGATTGACGCTGTGGGTCCCTAGTCCTGGGACCCACCTAACACAGTGGGTAGGGTCTGCGGGGTGTTGTGAGGGTTTATGGCTCCCAGGCAGATAGCCCTGATGAGGTTGGAGCAAAAGGTGGGAGTGCATCCTGGCTGCCCCACCAAAATGGTCTTAGTAAACATCAAGAAATGTGTTTAAGTTTCTTCTCTTCTCCTCTCCAGAAGCTCACATCAACTTGCTGCTTTCATTGACACAGGGTGGTGTTCTGAGGACCCCACTTTCCTTGGAGCTCTCTCAAGTTGGAGCTCTTTTTTTCTACACTCTGCATATCACAAGCCCTGGAGGTGGCTCACCAGCAACAGTGTCAACACTGAGCTCTTGACTTGTTCCCTCTCCTCAGATCACTTTCTCCTCATCACAACCAAGCTTTCAGTACAGGGCACCACTGTCCACCCAAGTGCTCAGACTAAAGACCTGGGAGCCATTACTGATTCTTCTCCTTGCCGCAAACTCTACACAACCCAATGGTGCTACTACTTCTAAAAATGTATCTCCAACCCGACCAGGTCTCACCATCTCCACTGCTCCAACCAGGCTCTACGGTCCCACCGCCTCTCATCTGAACGACTTCCCTCCTCCCTTCTCGCCCCTACTGTCCACCTTGCACAGGGCAGATGAAGTGATTTTTCTAAAGCATAAATCATATTTATGTTACACCCCTGCTAAAGCTCTCTTATGTCTTCAATTATGTTTAAAATTAAACCCGAAGGGGCTGCTGTGGTCTGGACCCCGCCTTCCCCTCTACCTCCCCCAAAGCCCCTCTCCCTACGGGTGCCCCAGCCCTGCTGTCCTTTCTACCAAGCTCATTCTCCTCTCGGCACCTTCTCACCTGCTTGCCTAGTGGATTGAAGTGCCTTTCCTCAGACCCACACGCTGGCCTCCCTCCGGCTCCGGCTTCGGAGGGCCCTCCTGCAGAAGACCCACTCTCACCTTGTTTACGTTCCCTAGATTAGATTGGATACCTCCTTACAGTCCCAGAAGCTCCCTCCTACAGTGCCCTGTGTCACCTCAGCGTGCTTAGAAGCACCTGGAATGGTCACCTCTGTTTGCTCTTTTCATGTGCTCCCTGTCCCCCTCAATTAGAATATAATTGAGTATTATATTCTCAATTCGTAGTCCGACAGAGTAAAAGCTATTATGTCTCCTTCTATCTATCACAGAAACATGCCATAAGGTTTAAAAACATGAACCTATCTCTTTAATGTGATCATCCTCATCAGCAACTCTCACACTAAGGAAGACACCAAGGACACCCAGTCCGTGTACCCCTACAACGCTCAGGGTGAAACATGAAGAGATCATACACTATCTATATCTGCATATGTATGGCTGGTGTCTGTGTACTTCATGGTGATTAATAGGCAAGAACAGGTGTTTAGAGAGTAGTGACTACCTCTCTGAGAGGCTTTAGTAGGGTCTATAGTTGAGTTGAGATTCCATCACTGAGATTACATGAAGTCCATGGTTAGGATGGGTGTGTTCCTGTGAACAAGGCATGGTTTGCTCACTTTCCAAAGCGTAGTTTTTGTTCAGACGGACACCAGATGCATCTGATGCCTCCTGGAGATGGGACTTGCCCTGTGAGGGCTGCTCCAGGTCTGCTTGTCTAGCCGTGGGAGGGTTGGGGCAGCTCTATGGTACTTCCTTAGGCACCATGCAACCTACCCAGGCCCGGAGTGGACCGCGGAAGGGGCTGGGGACTCATCCCCAGGGACTGCCCTAGGCTGAGGCCAGCAGGGGTGATGCCAAAAGCTATGGAGATGGTATCACGTGACCAGGCACACCTTCAGCGAGGCCTGGGGGCGGACGAGGGGCAAACTGAAGAAGCAGGGGGAACAGCGAAGGCAGTCAAGGAATCCCTTTGCACTGGGAGCACAGAGGCGGAATCCTATCTGGGGGCGCAGTGAGTCAGAGCTGCCTACGGCACTGCAGGAGGAGCCCAGTCATATTTGAGGCAGTATACATCCTTTAAACAATTCTCAGATTTTTTTCGTGTTCCGTTGTGGAATCCTAGAGAAAGTGTCTTAGGAAGAACCTCTGGGGCCACGCTCTGAAGGACAACACGAGGGGCCCCTGAGGCCTTTCTGGTGCACCCAGCACCTTCCTGGGCAGTTAGCAGTTCAGAACTCTATGCCTTTCCTCCATTTAGAATATCAGCTAATGCTGGATATGGTGCATTTAGGGAGGTGATCCCTAGTTTACATCGTACTTAGTTTCCTAAAGCCACCTACAGTAAGTGCTTAAAATAGATTGTAGAAAATCACTTACACAATCTTGCAAACATTCATCTAATGCTTAAACAAAGGCCATCTACAGACAGAGGAAGGCTGCCAGGAAGTGGTGTGCAGTGTGCCCAGGGAGCCTGGGGAGCAGTGGTAGGAGCTCACAGGGGAGGCAGCCCATCTGGGCTTTAAGCAAACTCTATTTATTTTATTCTCTTTTCGAAAAATGTTTTATCCAGTCTAATCTAAACTCATTCTTGGAAACTGAGGGGCAGCCCCTTTTCATCTTCCACAAACTAACCAATTAAAACAGCTCTGTGAAGCCGCTGAGTTCTAGTGAAAGGATAAAACCTGACTGCACATTTCCCCCTGGCTGTGGAAGACCTTGTGTGACTCATCCCGCCATGTGGCGTGAAATTCTCATGTGAAACATCCGTGGCCTTGGAGGAGAGAAGGATCCTGGTGTCGCCACTCATCTTCTTATGAGGAAATGGCAAACCAACTATAAAAGCAGGCAAACAAACCAACATGTGTGGGCAAACAGCACTGCCGAGCCCCAGGAGGAGCGGCAATGTGCCCTGTGGCCTCGCCAGGGGCCTACCGTGTGAAGGGGTCATAAGAAGCCGGCTGTTACCCTGACGGGTTCCGACTCTCCATGGATGCTATCACCTTCCTTGAAAGATTATTGCAAGTGTGGATTAGCAAAATTTATTTGACATTTATTCACAATCTCTGGCCCGTTCTCTATGGGTCAGACTTGCGGAATTCCTGGGGACCCAGAGAAAGAAAGGAGAGCTCTCAAAGGGGTTCTCAAGGGTCAGTGAGACAGAGACCCATAGGTCAGCAATGACAACTCTCAGGGTCACCCTGTCTGGGGGGCATGCACAGCGAGTTGTGGGGACTATGTCATGATCTGGGTACAGGGCAAGGTACTTAAGCTGAGTTTTCGAGGAAAAAGAGAAGTCAGCTAAGAGAAGAGGAAGAGAAAATGTAGTCCCATACCCAGAAGAACAGCCACTGGAGCCTGGATGTGGGAGGGAGCAAGGCCCTTTCAGAGCTCTGACTGGAGGGATGGGAGGGTATGGGCTCCAGGGAACAGCTGAAGCAGGCAGTAATGGAGCAACAGAGATCCTTCTGGCCTGTACTAAGGATGTTGGCATTCACTCTGGAAGCTGTGGGGAGCCTGGTATTTTAGAAATCACATCCTGGTAGGGATGAAGGTGTGGAACTGAAAGATACCCAAACAGAATTGACCTAAATGGATTACACACTGTATCAAAAGGGAAAAAGCTGGCTATGCTGTCCAGGTTTCTGATTCTGACAAGCCCAGTTTGTAAGTGCAACGTCAAAGGGATTTTGTTAAAGGACACAAAACTTTAAAAGTTTCCAAAGTAAACATTTTAAAGTTTCTAAGGTAAACTCAAACATCTTAATGTGACAAACTTATGCTAGGTTTCACTTTGAATCAAGAGACAGGGAGCTTTACACACCCAAGAGAAATCTGGATTGCGGAGTTGAGTTATAATGGCTTGATGTTCTCAGGGTATATTACAATTCCCTCTTAAATGGGGTGTGACCTTGAATGCACAAAGGACAGGGATCTCAAGACCAGACATTCTGCTGCCATGCAAGCAAGATATATAAATATGAATGTCAAGCCACTCCAATGCGTGAAAGGCTTTTTAAAAGGCCATGAGTTCCAAAGTGCACTGGGCCTCACATAAGCACAATGAAATGGTAATGCAGACAACCAGTAGCCGGGACCACCCACCAGCGGTTTTATTGCTGTAACTAGGAATGAAGGGTCTCCCTGGAACTATTGACACTGGATGGCATTGTCATTTTTAGCATGTGCTAAAGCTGCCTTTGTAAAAGGAATTGTCTCTGTTAAACTCGAGCCAGACTATTTATGGACATCCCCGCTCCCACCACATTCTTGTGCCATGGCCATAGGTAGGAAAAAATGGAAAATGGCTGCTTGGTTGCCACACATTTTCCCATATTCCCTGTCTATGCTTAATTAGCCGAGGAAGAAATACACTTCAGAGACCTCTTTCTGGAGGGCCTTGAGTTTAAGTTCAGCACAGGCCCCTACCTTCCTATGTATCCCATTGTCTTCTGGCAAACCTCGGGTCACAGTCCCTACTCAGGCCCCCCACAAAGCTATAGGGCAAGCACAGCCCTTAACTCCGAGGCAGGTTTTCTTTCTCCAACACTAAGAGACAAAATCACCTGCTTTAGTATGTGGAATGCAAATATTCAATATTAATAACATCATTGTCCCAGTTTAAACAGACGTGCACATGTACGCACAAAATGCTCCCACAGTCTAGGCTCTAGGAAGTGAGCCCAGGGACACAGGTGTTGTGCCACTTTTTCGCTTTACCACAGTTAAGGATCCTCGGTGCATGGAGAGTGTGGTGAGACATTACTGGTTTTCAAGTGCTTCCTATCGGTTAACTCAGTTGTCCAAATGCACAGACAGGAAGAAAGACAGAGGCGTGAGATGGAAGTGGCCAGCTTGGGGTTCAGCCAGCTTGGAGGCAGGGCCAGGCAAAGGACTCTGGGGTCAAGTAAGTTCCTGCATTTTCTTTCCTCCAAGAATTGTAGTCTCCCTCATCCTAAGTGCTCTGTTCAGCTACATATCCGGCTTTTTTCATTTGTTTGTTTTTAGGTGACTTCTGGAACAAGGGATTCATTCATTCAAGAAATGTTCCAGAGTGACTGAGGGGGTCCCCTCACAGCACCTATGGGGGCTGCCCAACTAGCAGGGATTCTGCCAGGGCCGATGGACTGGGAGGAAGCCCTCAGGACCCAGAAAACTTGTGAAGCAGTTAATAAAAATTAACAATTTCTACTGTGTAGGTGAGTCACTTCATTAGGACTTGGAGAATGTGGACCTCAGGGAAAGACACCGTGAAGCCTGGAGCTTACAGCTGATGACTAGTGGCCCTTAAGCTGTGACAGGCACCGAAACGGCACCCCAACTACCGTGAAGCATGTGTGGAAGCCAGAGTGAGACAGCTGGCTTTGATTCTACCACTGCCTTTCATGAGCCGTGTAACCACAGATAGGTCAATCTTGAGACTTGGTTTCTTCATTGGTAAAGCTGGGTATGAAAATAGCAGAACTGTTATTGTGGAAGTGATGTGAAATAGTGCCTGGAACATCATAGTTCAATAATGAATTAGCTATTAGTACATGATTGTACTCTATGGGGCCAGAACCAGGAGTCTGGGTATGTGATGGTCCCATGTTTGAGAGTAGGGAATGCATGACTTGTGACCCTGAATTTTGACCAGAATTGTGACTTCCCAATTAGACATAGCTTCGGAATATGATACCTATACTGGGTATCACCAGCCTTGTTTCCTTGTTTATCTCTGTTATGCCCCACCCCACCTGTATCCCCACTCCCACCCACTGCCACAACCACTGCCCACCTGCTTCACTGCTCATCCCAATGCCATGAGGATTTACAGGAACTTGTCAGGCCACTGTCACTGATGATCTGTAGAATGTTTTGTCTTCAGCTTCCCAAACTAACAGGGAATGTATGTGCTTGAGAACCCACTACCCTTATTTGACCACTTTCAGCAAATTTTCACATTGTCTGGACTCAAGTTTCACTGCATTTCCAGCAAGAGCCATATACCAAATAGGCCTGAGGTTATAGACTGCTAAGAAAATGCTCCATTTTCTTACTAAGGAGAATTATTTTTGACTGGAGTGGAGCCAAAAGCTACCCAGGTTATAGTTCTAACTGAGCCTCAGATGTGTCTACATCTCAAGGACATGTCGAACTACAGACAGGCATATGGCAAATGCACACAGCTTCCTGTTTGCTTGGAGTGCAGGATGCAGGAGAAGAAGGGATAAGGAGGAGGGTGGGGAGAAGTGGTCTAGGAGGTAGATGGGAAGGTGGGCAGGAGTATGAGAAAGTCACTATATGCTTATCACAGATGGAATCTGGCATGGTTTGAGGGAAGAAGGTCCCTGAATTTAGAAACAGTAACTTTCTTATCTAATGCTTCCAACTGAAAGAAGAATAATTTTTATTGGTAAATTTGGCTACTTTTTACTCTTTATAGTTTCTAAAGATGAATATGTATTTCATTTTTGATGTCATATACAACTATCGCTGAATGAAAAATTGAGGATACGGTATGGCAAATCGTAATTCATGGAAAAAAATGGATATTTTTACCAAAATAATGATTCCTTCTTACCCACTGTCATGCAAAAGACTCTGGGACAAAGTATAACATCTTGGTATTACTTGTTACAACATTGTGTGCATCTAAAACTCATGGGACTGAGATTTTAACTAATAATTCTTGATATAAATTCTACTATGTTCTTTGATTATTTAAAAATAAGCTTTAACATTTAATTTGTTTAGAACTGAGTTAACAGGAACTTGCATACACACAAGGACTCTAAATATTTTGAGTTAGGTTAAACATTTCTCAGAAAATCCTGGACAGATACCTTTATTTCCAGTTAGCTCTAAGCTGTTTATCCTCAAAAAGGAACCAGATATATCTTATTCACATTAGCCAAAAGGTGGAAATAACCCAAGTGTCCAATGGCAAATGAATGGATCAACTAAATGTGGTGTATCCATACATGGAATATTATTCAGCCATAAAAGGAATGACATTCTGATACATGCTACAACATAGAGGAACCTTGAAGATATTATGCTAAATGAAATAGACAAGTCACAAAAAGACAAAATTGTACAATTTCACTTATATGAGGTTCCTAAAGTAGGCAAATTCATAGAGACAGAAAGAATAGAGATTACTAAGGACTTGGGGGAGGGGAGTTATTGTTTAGTGGTTACTGAGTTTCTGTTTCAGATGATGAAAGTTCTGGAAATAGATAGTGAAGTTTACATATGATAAAAGTACTTAATGCCATCGAAGTGTACACTTAAAATGGTTAAAATGATAAGTTTATGTTATGTATCATTCACCATATTTAAAAAGAAAAGAAAAGGAAACAAGAGAAAGGGAGAAAGAAAGAAAAGAAAAGGAAGAAAGAAAGAAAGAAAGAAAGAAAGAAAGAAAGAAAGAAAGAAAGAAAGAAAGAAAGAAAGAAAGAAAGAAAGAAAGAAAGAAAGAAAGAAAGAAAGAGAAAGGAAGAGGAAGGAAGAAAGGAAAGGAAAGAAGGAAGGAAGAAAGAAAAGAAAGAGAGAAAAAGGAAGAAAGAGAAAGAAAAGAAAGAGAGAAAAAGGAAGGAAGGAAGACAGAAAAAAGCAGGAAAGGAAGGGAAGGAAGGAAAGGAAGGAAGGAAGGGAGGGAGGAAGGAAGGAACCAGAGAAACACCATTCAGCTCTCACTTTTTGGACCTATTTGCATCTAAAACTTCTGCAGAAAAGTTTTTTTGTTTGCTCTGTGTTCTAACAACAGACCATTAAACTACTCCTCACAATGCAATCAGGGCTCCTCAGACATAGTTCCTAGTTCCCTAACTAGGCACAGACATAGAGATAAATAAGATGTTCCCAAAACATTCTGATTATTGCATATTATGACTGAGGAAAAAAGATGGGGGATGGGAGGTTTAAAATAAAGGCAGTAAAAATATCAGAGTTTTAAAAGAGAAAAGGATCAGCAGTGAGAAATACAGTGTCAAGAAATGACTGAGGGAACGAGTCACAGGGTGATACCAGAGCTCTACATGCAGTTCTAGAAACTTCTTGCTCACACATTTTTTTCTTAATCCCTTCAGGAGAGGTTGAAATTTTTTTTCCTTTTCAAACATTTAATGCTATTTAAAAAATAAAACACTAAGCAATTAGTGTATTAGCTTATCCTAAACATTCACTCGTGGTGATTACGATTATGTACACAGGGGAGCTGACCCAGATTCCCCTGAGAGTTCACTGTGGATAGCCACCTGAACTTGGGTGACATTGCTATAGACCTGCTCAAGATCATTAGCTTGGTCAAACACGATTGGAATTATTTAGAAACAAAATTCTTCAGCCTCAGATATATGTCCCAAGCTGCAGATACAACTGACACCCTTGGAGAAGTCAGGGGGAAGGACTGAGAGAAAATTGTCTGATGGGCTTTGAGGATAATAGGGAGCATTTTCAGCTAAGTTCAACCAGTTCAGTATCTGGGGATAAGTCTTGAGTATTAATATGAACAACATGGCGACAGCCAAGATGCAGGGGGACACCCATTAAGGAAGAACTAAGATAATTCAATCAAAGTAAGTTTGTGGTGGTGAGCTGTCCATGTGCTTTGTTCCCACAACCCCCCACAACCCTCCCTGAGACAGAAAAAGGGACAACAAACACAAATCTATCTATGATGTCCATTCCTCTTGGAGACATCATTTTGGGGAAAGAATCAGGAATGCAGCCAGATAGAGTTGCCCAGTGGAATGGTAGAGATGTCCCTCAGGCCCACTGAGCTGAGAGAGAACTCCCATGTGACCAGAAGCCCCCATCCAAATGACTCACATGTAGAGATGACTTGTGGCTGGAGCTTGCAGCTGCTGCTGACAGAGCCCTGTGCACTGTGCCTGCTGGGAGGCTTTGCACCCAAGAAAGTTATTCTGTCCCTCCCTTCTGAGGCTTGGGTCGGGCCGTCCGTCTGTCGCCCTGCGGCCACTGCTACTGCTGTTTCTCAGCTGTCCACGGCAAGGCCATGTGCTTGACGCTGGGCACAGTGTGCCTTTGAGGTGGCTCTTTGGCCCTTTCATTGCAGCTGTCCCACCTGTGCTGGCACCAAGCAGCTGCTGGGCCCCTGCACACATCCTGCCCACAGAGCCCAGCATGGGCCAAGTGCCCTTCGGTGCTGCAAGGCTGCTCAAGCCACACCTTGCTGTGTCCTGTGACCATGTCTTATGTCCAGAATTGGAGGAAGACCTTTCTTCAGTTGTTTAGCCCCGATCATGAGTCTGATGTCCATGTGGGCTGGTCAGTGGCCCACACTTGCTCTGCAACTCCAGAAATCTCCACTAGCCAAGAACCTCATAAATGTGAGCCCTGATTGCAGGGAGGCTGGTCAAGAAAACATGGTGGAACTGATGAAAAGCTGTCAATCCCCCTGCAAAAACACCCCAGAATTTGCTCTCTGTGAACATCCTCAGAAGTGTATTACCCTCACCACCTCCCCACTGATCTTCAGTAGTACATTTTATGATGCAAGTCTTTAAATGCAATCTTGCCTTAATTAAAGGTTTTGTCTCTTAGTCAGCAGTTTTTTGAATATACAACAAAATTCATTAATAATTTAAAATCTTACATAATTTCTGTGAATCATTGGGGCATTTCATTGAAGAGGGCTGGAAAATGAAGTCAGTTTTGCCCAATCTGACATAATGGGCTAAATTTATGTATTAGATAAAAATAACTTCCATAAACTCTATGTCTATTACAGGCTTCAAACACATATACTGTTCCTACAGGATTTCTTCAAGGACTAAGAATTAAATTTATAGTATATTGAATTGGAAATATTTTCCCAGAGGGGGTGACATTATCAAGATGACAACATAGGTTGTTCCCAACTTCAGTCCCCTCACAAAAAGACCAGCTATCCATTATTCACCAACAAGACACCATTGTGAAAATTTCAGAGCCCAGGAGTGAGGCTGCAGCACTCCTTGGATCACAGAGCCCAGAAGGGCTGCATTAAGAGGGTAAGGGCAGTAGCTATACTCCAACAACATCCCTCCTGCAGCCAGCACAGTCTGCACCAGAGGGCTCCCTGGGCCTGTGGTTTCTCTGGCGGAAAACAGAGCCCAAGGTGGACACCCTCAGCACTGAAGGGTGCTTCCCAGGAGGCCTACTTGGGTCTCAGCTCATGAGGATCACTGGGGATCAGATAGAAATGGAGAAGGATGCAAGGCTGGCAGACCAGCAGTCAGATCTTGGCAGACCACATTCCTGTTCACAGTGCCCCGCAAGCAGAGAACCCAGTCAGAAGCTCTGCCCGTATACAGAGCCAAGCTGGTGGCCCCATACGGCCAGGGAGCTTGATTGTCAGCCTGGGCTGTGCTGGTCAAGAGCCTGTTCTATGGCTCTGCCCAGATAGGGAAGCAAAGTCATGGCCTCACTCACCTGTTGAGTATAGATAGCTTCCAGTCCTGCCTTACCAGGAAGCCTGGCCAGAGAACCTGGGCAGCCATGGAGCATAATCTATAGCCCCACTTGGTCAGGGAACAAAGCCAGCATCCCTGTCCAACTGTTAATATGACGCCTGGTCTGGTCCCACATAACCAAGGAGCCTGAATAGTGCCCCTGGGTAGCTTTGGAGCCCAGCCTATGGTAGCACCAGTCACAGAGCCCAGCCTATAGTCCTGCCTGATTACTGCATACAACCTGTGGACTCTCCCAGGCAGAGAGCCCAGACCATGACCCCACCCATCTGTGGAGCACAGTTTCTAGCTCCACCCAACTCTGGGATACAGCTGGAGGCCCTTCTCAACCATAAGGCCCAGCCAGCATCCCTTCCCAACTTCAGGGCACAGCCTGAAGCTCCACTTCATCACAGAGCATTGGCTGAGGCAGCATCTGACTGTAAAGCCCTGCTTGTGACCCTGCCTGAAAACAGAATGCAGCCATTGGCACATCTAGTTAGAGAGCACAGCCTGAGACCCCACACAACCAGGAGTGATTACAGAACCTAGCTCATAGCCTGCTTCATCACAGAATCTAATCAGTGGCACTGCTGGCCAGGGAATATGGCCAGCAACCTCATCCAAACAGAAGGGATTATGTGCCCACCTAGTGGCACCACATGACTGCCATGCACAGCCAGAAGCCCTGTCCAGTCAGAGAGCCCACTCAGTGCCCTGCTTGGATGTGGAGCCCAGCCAGCCAGCCAGACCAACCACAGAGCTCAGCCAGTAGCACCCCTGCCTTGACCTCAGAGCGGAGGCAGTGGCCCCTCCTGATCAAAGACACCAGTAGCAAGTCCCACCTGCCCACAGATTCTACCATCTAGTAACCTGGGCTGACTGGGGGAGGTCTCTCCATGCCAAAGTGAACCTGTAAAGTTCAATGCTTACTCAAATGCACATCTACCAATATAAGGACTCAAGGATCACAAAGAATCAGGTAAACATGACAGCACCAAAAGAAGCTAATTAAGCTCCAATAATTGACCCTAAAGAAATGAAGATATGTGAACTATCTGACAAGGAATTCAGAATAATCCTCTTAAGGAAGTTTAGTGAAGTTCAGGAAAACACACATAGACAACTAAACAGAATTAGGACAACAATGCATAAACAAAACAAGAAGTTCAACAGGAAATAGAAACCATTTTTTAAAAATGGAAACAATTCCTAGAACTGAATAATATGACTGAACAGATTAATTCAATAGAGAGCTTCAGTAACAGATTTAACTAAACAAAAGAAAGAATCAGTGAACTAGAAGATAGGTCATTTGGAATTATCCAGTCAGAGGAGTAAAAAGAGAAAAAGAATGAAAGAAGCTTATGGAATTTATGTGATACCATCAAAAGAAACAATATACACATTAGGAAATCCCAGAAGAAGAAGATAAAGAGACAGAAAGTCTAATGAAAGCAATTAATAGCTGAAATGAACATCCAGATTCATGAGGCCCAAAAGATCCCAAATAGGTTGAACCTGAAAAAGGCTACAATGACATATTATCATTCCCAAAAGTCAGCAAAAAGAGTATTTTGAAAGCAGCAAGAGAAAAGTGACTCATCACATGCAAGGGCACCCCCTCTCCTGCCACAAGACCATCAGTAGATTTTTCAACAGAAAATTTGCAGGCAGAGATTGGAATGATGTATTCAAAATATTGGGGGTGGGAGGAACCTGTCAACCAAGAAGAATATATCTGGCAAAGCTGTCTTCAGAAGTGAAGGAGCGATAAAGACTTTTCAGAACAAACAAAAGCTGAGGGAGTTCATCACCATAAACCAGCATTACAAGAAATTCTAAAGGGTGTTGTTCAACAGAAATGAAAGGATGCTAATTAACATCATAAAAGTGTATGAATGTGTAAAACCCTTTTGTAATGGATATATGTAGCCAAAGTCAGGTTCCTTAATATTGCAATGGTGATGTGTAATTCACTCACAATTCTAGTTTAAAAGTTTAAAAAACTTATTGAAAATAATCATAACTACAATGATGTGTTATTGGATTCACAATATAAAAACGATGTAAACTGTAACATCAATAACCTAAAATGTGAGGAAGGGAGAATAAAAAGTACAAAGTTTCTGTATGCTATCAAGTTATCAGCTTAAAATATGATATTATAAATATAAAATATTTTATGTAAGCTTCATGGTAGCCAAAAGCCTGTAGTAGACACACAAAAGATTATGATAAAGAAATCAAAGCATATCACCACAAGAAGTCAACAAATCACAAAAGAAGACAGCAAGAGGAAGCAAGGAACAAAGGACTTACAAAACAATAAGAAAACAATAAAATGGCAATAGTAGTCCTTACTTTAAATGTAAATGGATTAAATTCACCAATTGAAAGATCAAATGGCTGAATGGATTTTTTAAAAAACAAGATTCAGTGATATGCTTCCTATAAGAGAGTCACTTTAGGTTTAAGGGTACACAGAAACAAAGTGAGGGGATGAGAAAAAGATATTTAAAGCAAATGGTAAGCAAAAGAAACCAAGGATAGCTATACTTACATCAGACAAATAGAATTTAAGCTAAAAATGGCCAAAGAGACAAGGGATGTCATTATATAATGATAAATGAGTCAATCCATCAAGAAAATATAACAACTATAAATATGCACCAAACATTAGAGTACCTATAAATAAATAAGTAAAGCAAATACGAACATAAGTAAAAGGAGAAATAAATAACAGTACAATAATATTTGGGGATTTTAGTACTCCACTCTTGACAATGAATAGATCTTCTAGACAGAGAACAAATAAGGAAATAGTGGATTTGAATAACACTATAGACAAAATGGACTGAATAGACATATACAGAACATTTCATCCTACAGCAGCAGAATGCACATTCTTCTCAAGTGCACACAGAACATTTTATAGGATAGACCATATGTTAGGCCACAAAACAAGTCTCAACAAATTCAAGAAGAGAAATTATATCAAGTATCTTTTCTGACTACAATGGTATGAATCTAGAAATCAGTAACAGAAGGAAAGCTGGAAAATTTACCAATACATGAAAATTAACCAATGTATTCCTGGATCAAAGAAGAAATCAAAAGATAAATTTAAAAAATCTGAGACAAATGAAAATGGAAACACAACATACCAAAACATGAGGCAGCAGAAGAAGTTCTAAAGAGGGAAGTATATAGTGTTAAGTGCAAACATCAGGAATAAAAGAGAGATCTTAAACAATCTAACTTTACACCTCAAGGAACTGGAAAAAGAAGAATAACTAAGCCAAAAGTTAGCAGAACAAAGGAAATAGTAAAGATTAGAGCAGAAATAAGTGAAATAGTGAATAGGAAAACAATAGAAAAGATAAACAAAATTAAAAGCTGGTTCTTTGAAAAAATAAACAAAATAGACAAACCTTAGACAGACTAACCAAGAAAAAGACAGTCAGGACCCAAATAAATAAAACTATAAAGGAAAGAGGAGACATACCACACAGTTACAAAGGGTTATATGAGATAACTGTGAATAATTATATGCCAACAAATTGTACAACCTAGAAGAAATGGATAAATTCTTAGAAACATACAAGACTGAATCAAGAAGAAATAGAAAATATGAAAGCCAATAACAAGTAAGGAGATTGAATAAGTAATTAAAGACCTTCCAACAAAGAAAATACCTGGATCAGTTGGTTTCCCTGGTGAATTCTGTCAGACATTTAAAGAAGAATTAATGCCAATCCTTCTCAAACTCTTCTGAAAAATTAGAGGAGGGGACACTCCCAAACTCATTTTATGAAACCAGTATTATCCTGCTACCAAAGCCAGGTAAGGGCACTACAAGAAAAGAAAACTACAGTTTAATATCTCTGATTAATAAAAATGTAAAAATTTTCAATAGCATATTAGCAAACAGAATTCAATAGCCTTGAGAGAATCATATACCATGGTCAAGTGTGATTCATCTTTGGGGAGCAAGGATGGTTCACTGTATGCAGATCAATAAATGTGATACATCACACTAATAGAATGAAAACTAAAAACATTTGACCATCTCAAAAGGTGCAGAAAAAGCATTTGACAAATTCAACATCCATTCATGATAAAAACTCTCAAAAAATTGGTTATAGAAGGAAGGTACCTCAATACAATAAAGTCCACATATGGCAAGTGGATAGCTAATATACTCAATGATGAAAGGCTGAATATTTTTTCTTTAGGATCAAGAACAAGAGAAGGGTGCATAACCTCACCACTCTTATTCCATATAGTATTAGAAGTTCTAGTCAGAAGAATCAGGCAACAAAAATAAGTAAAAGGCATCCAAATCAGAAAGGAAGAAGTAAAATTGCTTTTGCAGATGATGATGTTATATATAAAAAACTCTATGGACTTCATCAAAACACCCCTGCTAGACCTAATCAATGCATTCAGTAAAGTTGCAGGACATAAAATCAACATCTAGATATCTGTTTTATTTCTGTACACCAACAATGAAATGTTTGATAAAAAAAATAGAGAAAACAATTTCATTCACAATAGCATCAAAAACAAGAAGATTCTTAGGAATGAATTTAATCAAGGAGATGACAGATTGTATGTATACTGAAAATCATAAGACTTTGATAATGGCAATTGAAAAAGATGAAAATAAATGAGGAGATATACTGTATTCATGTTTCAGGAGAATATTGTGAAAATGTTCATACTACCCAAAGCCATCAATAGAGTCAATGCAATACCTATCAAGACTTTTTTTAAATAAGTAGAAAAAAGCAATCTGGAATTTTCATGGAAGCAATCATGATGAGACACAATGAAATCTCTTTGTTGCCACTATATAAAGCACTCCAAAACTTGATAAAGAGACTAGTCTCTTGTCCATACCCCAATAATTAAATTCTGTCATTACTTCATTTTCTGTCCACCTCTGGAAATCTTCAGTCCCTACGAAGATGTAACTAATTCCCTCCAAGGCCTGAATTGGGTTTTAATCTTCGACTTTTGTGTGATATGTGAATATCATCTCAACGGATCCTGAATATTTCCTAACTCTTGCCTGCTCGACTCTGTGCACAAGACCAAAACTAATAGCAGCAATGGGCCACGTTAAAGGCAATGAAAGAATTATGCAGAGATGCTATGAATGAGGGCTCTCTAGCCCAGCTTGACACACAGGAGCCAGCAAAGTAAGAATGGAAACATTCTGGTTAAATCCGTGGTTTAGTGAGAACATGCTGGCAGCAATGGGGACAATTTATTTGACAAGACTGAAGGCAGGGAGTGGGTTGAGAAAATCCTAGTGAGAGATCTATTAGACAGTGAGAAAATATACACAAATAAGGAGACAAGTGCATATATATTTAAGAGGTAAGTTGAGCAAGGTTGTGATTGGAAGATAAAGAAGAGGAGTCTATATGTTTTCAAAATGCAATGTCTTAAGCAAGCTTCCAAAACAGTAGAGTTTGGACTGAAAATTTCAACAAGTGCCTGTAGGTAGGAATTCCATGTTGCTGCTTGAAGTGAGAACAGAAATTCCTGAATAACAACTGCACTGGGGCTCGATGGGAGGACAAAGCTGTCCTTCTATTATGAGCACTCAAGACCTGGATTGTACCCTCACTCTTTCTGAAGGTCACCTCTTTAGGAGGGGCCCTCTCTTCTCTCCAACTCAATGAAGGCACCCTTGCCTGCAATCCCCAGCTCTGTGTCTCCCTTGAATCATACATCCAAGTTGTAATTAGGTAATTATTCATAGGGTTTTTTGGACAATGTCTCTCCCACTCTGAGAGCTGGGACCACATTTGTCTGCCTTGTTCTCTGACAAATCATTTGTTTTATGATTTGTTTCATTTCAATGGTAGAGAATTATATATTAAATAATCTGAAGCAAAGCAATTGCTTCGAAATCAGCCTTCAATATTTGCCTTTATCTTACTTTGCCTTATATATAAATGTATAGAACCTTCTAGAATGTAGACAAGGGCATCAATTTAAGCTCTACAAATAAGAGGAAGGAGACTGGGGAGGGCAGACAGTAGACCTGAGATCCTAGGCAACTCTTAAAACATTATGTGTAGCTCTCAAAAATTATCAGAAGAAAAACAACTCCCTTGTGAATTCTGTTAACAAAATGATTAAAAGAAATACTAAGTTGGAAACATCTTAAATGGCATTATAACATAGGGCCTATGAGTAATTTAACCCTGATGTTTCATTTATCACATTTATCATGTACATCCAGCATAATAATTATTTTGGGTATTACATTTAAAAAACACCAACTGTAGAAAAAAATTTTTTTACCATTGGGAATTCTGACTCAGAGGCTTACATGAAAGGTAGCTTCTCAAGTTTATCTCCAGGCTTATGATACAACAATTTATAGTAATATTTTAAAAAATACAAATTGTAGACATGTCTCATATTACTAGGGACTTCTTACTCCTAACCTCTAACCTTACACTGAACGTGGCCTCTCTCAAATTTATTGCCAGATTTATGCTTTTATGGTGCTCTGATTTATGGTAACTGGAAAAGTTAGTATAAGGCATTCTGTTTTTTTATCATAATCATCTTTGAATATTTATTTATGATCACGTTAATATTGTGCTTTAATATATTTGTGCTTCTGAAATTTTTATGGCCTGCAAGAAAAGAATCCACAGGATACCCAGTCTGCCAACAACCCCGGGCCCTCTGAAACAACTCCTCTCATCAGAATTTATTGACATGGTATCATTACCTCACGTAAAGCAATGATGAGGGACTGTGTTTTTTTAATTAAGTAGATATAAGCAAATGACTTATTCTATTGAACATATTCAAGACATTATTACAGATTTAAGAGTAGATTGTAATTCTGCAATCAATGGCCACAGTCATTCCCAGAACACGTTCTAAGACCCTTGGTGTTGTAGAGCCTCCTTTAAGTAGCAGGAAGTCAGAGGGCTACCAAGTGGGGCCAGGGGCACAAAGCATCACCCTCAGTCTATTGCTGTTGAGCGCTGGTCCCATTCCAGCTGGAGCTGTCAGCAGAGAAGCAGTTTCTTGGGAATGAGGGGGCCTGACCAGGGCAAGCACCTCCCTAATGTGAAAGTTCTGGCTGCATGTATTCTACACAGAGGGCATAATGATTTGAGCCAAAATGCAAATGAAAACCCACGTCCATCTCCACGCCTTGTGGAAGAGCACATGAAACTCAGAATGCGTGATGTGCCCTCCTTCCTCATGACATCTGCAGCCAGAGGAGGAAGGAGGCCTGCCCACCGTGTCCTGTGACGTTAGCTTCCAAAGATGTGGTACCCAATCACTGTCATGCAGAGCTCTGGTCATGCTGCAGCGCAGCTGGGAAATGTCACAACACTGGCCTCAGCGGAGTGGGCAAGGTCCCTGTTTGTACATCACAGAACTTGGGGACCTGGGGCTGTACAGGAGTTGGGTGTGTTGGGCTGGAACCCCTACCTGGGACTATCCTGGTGCTGTTGGAAATACTTTGAACATGAGCAAAGCCTGCAGTGTAGTGAGGGAGGTGGGGCTCTCCCTGGCCGTCAGGATCTCTGCACGGTGCCCTGGGGAGGGGGAAGCCCAGCAAGTGTGCTTACCCCCGGCAAACCAGGCATCCCTTCCGATGGGGCGGCATGTGCGCTAGATTGACAGGCTGAGCCCGAGGCAGGAATTCCAAGCCTGTGCGTTGAATTCCTGCTGTGTTGGGTGACCCCAGGTCAGCCTCCTGCCATTCCTTCTGCCTCTGTGTCCACATCTGTAAAAGGCAGGGAGGGCTGCACAGCTGGTAAGGATTAGTCCCGTGTTGCTGTTGAACTGACGGATGGGAGGCCCGCGGAGCTCTGTCACCTGCTCCGCAGAGGATGTGGCGCCTCCTAGGGTTTCCTTAGATCCTCATGCAAATGCCTCATCCCATTTCTGGATAAAACCTCATCGTACTCTTCCTGGGTGTCTCCGGCCCAGCAGTGCCCTCGCTGCGACTGCCGTCCAATGCCAGTGCAGGCAGAAACCGCAGCGAGAGAGGGTGAAGAGGTGGAGGAAAAGGGAAGATCAGAGGCAGGAAAAGAAGCCATACCCAGGTTAGAGGGCTCGGTGCCTAGGACACCACAGGCCTTAGAGGGAGGCACGCCTGTTCAAAGCCCCGTGTGTGTGTGACTTAACAGCCCTACACCTCACCCTCTCCATGAATAAAATGAAAATGGTGATGGTGCCGCAGCAGAGCGTTGCATGAAGAGGAAGCCACAGGCGCACGCAGCGCCCTCAGCACGCGGTTGGCATTCGATAAGCGGTAGCGAATCAGAATCGAAACTGGGCTCGGCCCCATGCTGCGGCTCAGTTGCAGAGGGTCTGGTGTCTTCGTTGGCATCCCACCCTTTCTGTGTGTACTTCCAGTGGCCTAACTTGGGAACTGAGATCTGGCTGGGAGAGGGAGATCTGGATTTACTGTACATTCCGCACCTTGGGAATTCACCTCCCTGTCAGTGCTTCCATGGGGCTGTGCTCACAGTAAGGCCTCAGCTCCTGCTCTTCTGTGGGAGCTAATTTCCTCTGGAGAAGAGGCACCGAATGCAGCCAGAGCAGCCTCCAGAAGTGGCTGGGCAGAAGTTCAGGTGCGCCACGCAGGAAGGACAACATGGGCCTGGGAGAGCCTTACAGGGAGACCACCCATCCCATGACATTGCAGTCACTTGTCTCTCTGAGTTGTCAACCCCCTAAGGGCAGAGATTCTGGTTCCCAGAGGTCGCAAGAGGGATGTATATAGAGCGGCCAGCACACTGACTGGCACAGAGCTCTCAGGAAATGGTACCTCTTCAGACGCTGCCAAGCCTGATGGCCATGTCGATATTGGTAGGTTTCGGCCTGGAGGAGCCACTCAATCAACTCAGTCAAACTTTTATTTTTATATCTGTGGCTATCATTTATGGAGTCTATTCCCATCCTGACTATATGGTTTGATATTCTTGAGTCTACAAAGTAAAGAATAATGGAAAAAATTCTATTTTGTCTGACAGTCCAGGGAATGTCATAGCTAAATCTAGGGGAAGGGTTTCCTACTGTTCAAGATGGAAAGGCAAATGGCAGAAAAATCTCACAACTTCCCCTCAGTCTCCCAGGGTCCCAAACATCCAGACACATTCATTCTCACCAAAGTGGAAGTTGGGAAGTGGTTTTATTTTCCAGTGAACATTGTTCTTTCATATCCATTAATGTTATGTTGAACTATCTCAACCTCCCATTTTCCTGTAGTGCAAAGATGGTCAAATATTGGCATCATAATAATAGAGGTGACTTTCATCAATATGTATTTCATTGAAAATATAGTTGGGTTTCAATGCCCATTTCATCAAATGAGAAACTTGTAAGGGCTCAATGGTGCCAACCTTACCTTCACAAAGTTATGACCAAAATAATCTACATTTTCCTTTCCTTAACAGCGACAGGCTGTGTACATGACTCATTTTTTTCTAAGGCTTACTCTGGGAATTATGTTATCACTGAACAATTAAAAAAAATTAATAGATACCCACACAGAACTTGTTATGGGCCAGGCACTATTTTAAGCACATTGTCCCTGGTAACTCGCTTATCCTCTTAACAATTCAATGAGATAGGTCCCATTATTATCTACATTTTATAAAAGAGGGAACTGAGGCATAGAGGGGTTAAAGAAACTTGCCCAAAGTCACACAACTCTTAAAGAATAGAGACAAGCTACATTTCTCACTGCCATACTGTCCCTTTCAGACAAGGACCATGGATTTAGAGTAGGTTGTGGGCCTCTGGAAAAAAACAAAAGCAAGATAATCCATTGTGGGATTTGCTTTGGCCCACTGGAGGACCCAGTTTATTTTTCTAATTTAACCCAAGTGCTTCTTTTCTTCCTCCAGCCCTAAACAAATGGTTTGTTGCAACTAAGGCAATGTAGCAAGTAAGCCCAAAACAACATAGTAAAAACAGGAAGGATTCCATCTTAAAACCCAATTAGTTAAAAAAAGTTTCTTAACAAACAGACAATAACTCAGCCCATTTTGGGAGTAAAGCAGGCAGTCTTGAGCGATATGCTCCCAGACCAGGAAGCTGCTATCCTGGGAGGAAATCTGAGCAGTAAAATTCTTGTAAATAACCAGGAAGACTAATAAGAAACAGTGTTTCTTCAAAAGTATTTGAGACCACTTAGCAGGTGTACATCCCTAGCCCTTTGTCTCTCAACCACCTATAAAACCCCTAGACAAGGCACCACCCCAGGACTCTCTTGTCTCCTCCTCCTCCTGGCCTGAGCCAGGAGCTCTGTCCTCTCGCTTTCTCTCTAAATAAAAGCCTCTGCCTTGCTCTCCTACCTTGAATGTTTGCAAAGTTCATTCTTCAACTCCGTGAACAAGACTTGGCATCACCTTCATGCTGAGATGGACACTGAAATAATGATTAAGGAAGCACACAGGTGGACTAATACTGCATTTTTCACGTCTACCAAAAATGGTCGACTCTGTATTTTTACATTTTTTATGTGGTCAAATAAATTGGAATGACTATCCAGTTTATTTGGCTTATGTCTATACATCTTATATTCCATATAATTTATATTATGATGGGAATTAGGATTATTGTATTAAAAAGGCTTTTTGCCACTTGTCACAGCACATCTGGTTATGGGGTCATAACACTGGCCGGGAAAACCTCACAGCCTCATGGACACAAGTGGATTCCTTTCCATCAAAGCCCAAATTTAAGGGTATATTCCACATAACCTATGAAAATAAATAGGTAAGAAAGGATTCACGTATTTGAAAGTGTTTTCTCCTGGTGTGTGTGCCCATTTTGGTGTGAACGAAGAGATTCCAAAGACATCTAAGGAAACCTGGTAACCAAAGTACAGTTGAATTGCAACTCTACTGCCTATCAGCTGCAAGACCTTGGGGAATGTACTTGACCTTCCTGAACCTTTCTCTGTTTTTCTCTGTACAGGGAATGTAATAACACTTAGCTTAGTGAGTTGTGATGATGATAGGAAATAACATACGCTCAGTGCCCAGAAGAGTGCCTGGCTCCGGTTATTAGCACAGATTAGCACATGTTCATTCCATCCCCACCAACTTCCAGAGCTCACAAGGGGGCACATAAGAGAGTCCACCATGCTCAAAGCAAATTCCTCTTAAGCAAAATTCTAGCACATGTTGTTTTTTTCTCTGGACAGTTTTTCAACAATTATAAGAACTGGATTCAAGTACATTAAAATCATCAGTGACTTGTTCAGGGGAAAATCAGAAAATAAGGTTTAAAAGTTTAGGAGTTTTAAACAAAGATGCCAGAGTAGAGCTGTTGCAACAAAATTTTTGGGAAGAGAGGCAGCTCAGTGCAAAGAAATGAAGTTCTTAAAATTGGGCTTTGATGGAAAGGAATCCAGTTGTGTCTGTGAGGCTGTGAGGTTTTCTCAGCCAGTGTTATGACCCTATAACCAGATGCGCTGCGGCAAGTGGCAGAAAGCCTTTTAAATCCAATAATCCTAATTTCCATCAACACTGCAAAACCTGGAATGTCAGAATCAAAAATGATGTGAATTTAAATATTTGGGTATTTGGAGAATCAAATACAGAGTTAGTACCTTTGCAGGAAAGAGGTGTGATGATATAACCATCTGATTAAAATGTTTGAAAAAGAAATTCTAGTAAACAGTGCATTGTAGATAAAAGTTAATTTTGTAGTACTTATTATTACCAGTTTGAGCAGTGCAAAACATCATTAATGTTTATCAATTATTGCTGTGCTATTTTATTTCAGGGAATCTAAAAATATATACAAAGCTTTCATAAATTCAGTCTGTGACTTCTGTCCCGGTAATCCTGTTTTTCCTACAAGATCTCAAGTTCCTCAGCTGTGGACTTTCTACCATTCAAAGTGGGAAACTAACTCACCATCTGAGGAACCACTGAGCGGTACCTCACATTATTTTTGTGTTTCAGCTGCCTGAGAGGACACTCTGTGGTACTTGATTGATGGATCCGTTGGCAGCTTTGAAATTCTGTGACAACGAGAAAGGACACTTTGAGTGACTTGTTAACCACTGTTTCAGGTATACTCAGTAAATAGTTGGCGAAAGAATGATGTACTACTGTTTCTTTCCTTTAGTCACTTGAAATAGTTCAACATCATTAAATGACCACATATGCCTTGCCTGCCAGGAAACTCAGAACCAACCACTATGCTTGCTTGGTACAGGTTTTCTAGACAGGATTTCTTGACCTAATCTTCCTCCTCTTCTTGGCTGTTAGTGTTTATTCCTTTCATCTTTTGATAAAGGTTTGGGGCATTATTGTTCCTTCGTTTTTATTAAAGGTTGCTGGAAGCCCCCTTCCCACATCTTCTCAAAGATGCTCACGATATATAAATAATTAAATAGCAATTTCAAATCCTAATATGGATGAGCCTAGGAGACATCGTGCAGTTAAGGTCTTGGTATTTATTTAGTCCCTTTCTTCCTTTTTTTTGAAAGTGTTGGTTTTCAGGACACTTAGGCAGGATCCATGTTTCACTATGCATTTATTTAGCTGACTGGACACATTTACATTCAGTGGCTTTTTGCCTGCATTTATTATAGTCCAGGTTTTTAATAGTGCTATTGACTATTTAAATGAATTATTTGTGAATACATTCAGTGTGCTTATATTTGCATTTAAGGTAGATGCAAATCATTGCTCAGAAGATTGCATTTTAACCTTTGGTGAATTACAGACTCATAATGAATAGCAGTAATAGGATGAAAGAAAAATTCTCCAAATTTATGTACAGGTAGCAAACACTGAAACCATAAATTAAAAGACGAGAAGCAACCAAAGCTGTCATAAAAAAAAAACTCCTTGTTTGCCTTCAACCAAAATCCTAAACTGTACCAGAATCAAGAGTATATCTGATCAAGTCGTGAAGCTTTCTAGAGAAACAGCCCCTGCATCTAACAAGACACCTATTTCTAAACAGCTTAATTGAATTAACGAGAAGATTATTCACTTGGCAGGATGTTGTGTGCGGAGTGGGGGTGGAAGTTGTTGATCACAGAGCAGCCAGATTCAGGCACAATTGGCTACTGCTGTCAATTTAATTAGTAATATAGATCCCATCTCAAATAGTTCTTCATTCCAGTATTTGGTGTTAAAAGAAGTATCAATCATCATTGGTCTATTTGGTTAAGTGCATAATCTGCTTCCCTGCTTTTCAAAGATCCCGTGTCTTTTGCTCTCCCATTCACTCACTCGCTCAGCCTTGAGCACCCACTGTGTAGCTGGGAACTGGGGTACCAGATGATGCAGAACCTTAAAAGGTGGACACACTCCAGGCCATTTAGATGGGCTGAAGGAAACCACCTAACATTGCCTCCAGAGGTTTCATTTATGGCTTCACTGACAATTCTGGGTTTTGTTTTGAAGATGTGTGCAGAACAACTTATTAAAATGTTAATGTCAGAATCCGAGGATTTAAAAAAACATTGTTTTTACCCCCTGGGTTGTGGCTTTTGAGATTATGTTCCCTGAAATGCTTTGTGTTACATTTTCCAGCATTGTCATTTAACATGGTGGAGCAGAATTAGGACTCATTGAGGTAATTGCATGGGACAGGCTGGCCTCATGGCATACTGAACTGGTGGCCGAGGGGACATCAAGAGTTTCCTTGTGAGTAAGAATTCTGTAGGACAGCTAGACTAGGACAGGGGCACCTGAGGGTGGGAGGCAGGCACTTATGGATGAGGGGGGGATACAGGAGCTTGTAGGGGACCACGGGACTCTGCAGCAACTACACCTGGTCTACACTAGACCCTCTCATCCAGAGACATACAGAGAGGACAGAAGGAGATCCGGGGTTTTCCTCTCCTCGATTTGTAAAAGCGGGGCTGCCCTTCCTGATCCCTGTGAGGTGTTCGGTGGTTGTTAGCAACCCCTTGAGTGAAAATCCTCTGAGGACCTGCTATTTCATAACCATCGAACACGTGAGCATCGGCTCAACAGCTCAAGAATGAGCCTTCCTCTTGGGTGGTGAGCGGAGCCATTCATCTCCAGGGCCAGGCTCTGTGCAGCTAGTCGATTAGTAAGTAGCAGAAACAGACTGCTGAATGGGTCCCAAAGCCACAGAGACTGCTCTTTGTCACAGCGAATAAGTCCTGGGTTCGGTATAGAGTTCGGCCTCATTGATCTCTCAGCAAGCCCGGGTAAGAAAGAGCCTTGCACTCCTGCGCTGCTCTCCCAAGGCTGAGGCTACGGCAGCCTCTGACGTCCCTGGAAACGTAGTTTTAGGTGCCCCCTATGGGAAGGAGCCCAGTCAGAGCTCTTGCTCATAATGTTCGTGGCTTCAAGCAGTCGTGTTCTCATATCCAGTGGTCCTTGGCTAAAATGAACACCACCAACATGAGCATCTGTATCTGTGTAGTAACCGATGAGAGTAATCTGCTTCAAAATAGAAGTTATGTTTAATGGGATAATCTGTGTGCTTAAGCCACTCTGGGAATGTCATGATGGTGCTTTAAAAGAATGTCTTATATGGGAGAATGTGTCAGTGCAGCCATGTACATACAATTCTTTTCAATATTTAAAGTAAAGCATCTAAAGTGATTTATGCAATGATACCGATCCATTTAACAGAGAGTATTCTGCAGAGTAAACCACCCATTCGCGGCATGAAACACCACCAACAGTCATCATTTACTATTATGATCATTATTAGATGATGATGGGGCTGACGGTCTCTCACAGACTGGGGGCTGACCAGCGCAGGTGGACAGCCCTCACACAGGGTGTCTGTAATGAGGCGCAGTGGCTGGGGCCGGAGTCATCTCCAAGGCTTCCTCACTCACATGTCTGATGTTGATGCTGGCTGTCCGCTGGTCCATTAAGCAGGTCGTTTTATTCTGGTGCTTTGACATCTGGGCCTTGCTGACCCTTAGGGACTGCCCCTCCAGGGCCGGCTGATTCCCGGAGACAGCAAATGACTTCTATATGCAAACCAACCAATCCAGAGCCTACCCCAACACCAACTTCATTCAGCTATCACACTCCAGGCCATGATTCTCCAATTGATCACCCAGGGCCAGGTACCAGACAACTAGAGGAAACTCCTATATCCCAGAGCCCACCAAAAGTAGTCAAAGAAGCCAGTGCAAAGCCTGCTTACACTGCCTCACATGTTCCTTCCTGTGGAACTGCAAAGCCTCTCACCCACACTTCGCCCTCCGTCCTTCTGTCTCCTGCCTGACCTTGGGGCTTCTCCATATTGTAGTGCTGGCATGCCATGCCTTCTGTTTACAGGGATCTAGAACATAAAAACCTCTTCATTCGTGACTCTCTTTTCTGTGTGTCTGCACGTCTTACCATACCTGAGTAAAATAAATCCTGGGTACATTTTAATATAGTTGGGACCTCCGTCATTGGCCAGATGCCCTACCTGTGGCATCTCCATGTGGCTTGGGCTTCCTCCCGTTATGGCAGCTGTGTTGCAAGGAGGAGCATTCCAGCAAAGAAAGAGCTACGTGGAAGCAGGACCGCCTTCCTCCCTGAGTCTCAGAAGTCTCCCAGGATCCCTTCTATCACAGTCTCTTCATTAGAAGCTAGTCAGGAAGGCCAACCCATATTCAAAGGGAAGGGGACGAGACTCTGCCTGTCAACGGGAGCTGTGCCAGAGACTTTGCAGCCATGTTTTAAAACCACCACGGATGGATTTTATTCATGACCTATTCATGGATCCTTAAATAACTAATGAGCTCAGTCTGAGAAGGACAGTTTTGCTCTGTTCAGATTGTACCACACGTGGAAGTCAAGTTCAATTTTACAAGTGCCGTTTTTGTCATTCACTTTGATAGTGGCAATGTACGTAGTCAAGAAAGTGTACCTCTTCCAAGATTTTATGACTCCTTGCACTGTGATCTCTAATGTCTTCAGTAGTGTTCAATTATTTAAAATAATTCAAAATTATTTTAAGTCCAAATTTGAAATTTTATGCTCGTCTTCCTGTCAAGCCGTTGCCTTAATACAATTTGGAGAACAGTTTCACTCAGAGAACTGGTTGTGGGCCAAAATGAAAAACAAAAATAAACAAACACTTAAAATCAGGCAATTAAAATATTATAGATGTTAGTCTGTGTGGAATGTGAGAAGTAGAGAGAAGATTTTAACTGTAGTGTTTCTTAGAAGATCTTATGTTTTCCTAATCTAATTTGCTGCTTTTATTTTCATTAATTTACTTGAAGAGGGAAAGGATTTGAGGAAAATGATAGAGAGAGCATTCAACGTCCTAAGTGATGCTGAGGTAGATGGAGAGAGAGGAAAGCTGTTATATAGTGGTCTGGTTTCCATGGCAAGTAAGACCAGAGTAGCTGAATTGTCTTCAAGACAGTATGATTAAGACATTAGAAAGGTTGGCCTCAGCTTGAGGAAAAGGCAAAACTTGACTGTCTGGAGAAACTCTTAAAAAATAACCAACATGATGAGATGAGCTTCCGGTTTTGGAATGAAGGAGAACAGCCTAGGCATAAAATCATACACATAACTCAATACGACTAAAGCAAGAAGGGAGATGTAACTTAATAAGGCCTTGAGAGGAGAAAGAAAGCACCCTTCAAGGCAACATGCAGGAGAGCAGGGAGAGAAAACCCTTGCCCGATTTCAGATAGGTCTTAGCAGCAGAAGACATTGAAAAGCGTGGCCTTTTTTTTTTAAGTAACAGCTTGGTGCTCAGTAAAACAAAAGGGCTGTTTTTAAATCTACAGGTTTGGAAGGCTTCACCCCCTAAGGAATTTTTCATGTTATTGAGGTAACGGCTCTCCTCTTTGTGACAAGACGAAGCAGACAGCTATTGCAGAAAAGGATCAACACTGACAGCGCCGACAACGAGAAAAGGAGGAAGTCTAAGAAATCAGGCCCCTCAACTCCGGGAAGGACCATTTCCAAACTCAGCTTGCTCGGCTGATGCCACCCTCCTCCTTTCAAAAGGCTGTGAGAGCCCAGGAAGGCTCCATGTCAGGAAGGGACTCTGAACTCCCTCACCCAGCTCTCCTCCATGGCTCTGCTGTAGCAGTGCATCTGTCTTATCTTCAGGCCATAAAATCGTGTATTAACTTTAGCCTCTCTGTATTAGAAACCCCTTTTCATTTTCATCTGTGAAATGAAATGTGTCTATTCCTACTAATTACCCCTTAAATCATGAAAACCAATCCTGGTGTAGATAGCACAGATTCCCTCATTTTTTATATTTGCTGAACTTTGTTTAGGCATCCAAATGTCAGGTTCTTTGTTTAAACTGTGCAGCTCTTTGCTGATTATTATCTTTAACCCATGAGATACTCTGATCCTCAAGATCTTTTTCTGTTCTATTCCAAAATAACAATAACCACTTCTACATCTTCTCTTGTATTTATGCAGGGAACTTCTGTCCCTAATTTTTCAAATTCTGTAAATTACAGAGTAATTCAGAGACAATGATGCAATATTCTACTTTGCATTAGAATTTTTTGTGTTTTATTGTTCCTATTAATTAAAACTCCTAATTACCAGGGACTGTTTATGACTTACTATTGTGTCTTTTATAGTGTTCAATCAAGAGCCTTGCACAAACCTTTGTCAAGAGTACACAATGTGTCTCTATGTGTATGTCGTGTATCTGTCATACCATGGGTAATCACTACTTACACTTCTTTATCTGCCCAACTAGATTGTCTTTCATATGATTTTATATACCCGGTAACTGGCACTTAAAACACATGCAAAAAATGTTTTTGAATGAGATGTTGGTTAAATAAACTTTTGTTGGATGGATGGAACATCAACTTATAATAGTAACCAAAACCAGAATAAACTTGAACTTACACAGGTTTACTTCTATCTTCCTTTTAGGCAGTCTTCAATCTGATTAAATGGTTATACATTTAATTATCTTTTAATAAATTAATCTAATTTAATTAAAGAATCTATTTAAATAAGTTAACTTTTAAAAGTCATGAAACTTTTCTGAAGTGTTTTCATTTACAAGTACTATTGGAGTTCTGGGAAGAGGCCGTGCAGAAATGAATGGTGTCCCCGCCCTGCAGCGACCTGAGCTCTGTAGCAGCCAAGTCCCCACGCTGGTGCTCAGCTTGCACACACTCTGAGTCGGTGAGCACCAGAAGAGCTGCAGAAACACACTGTTCCTGTGCTGTTTATTTTCCAAATAGCAGCAGCAGAATGTTTTGGGAAGAGGTCATGAGCAGCTTGGAGGACATGGATCTGAAGTGCCTGGGGAGGTGGAGGGGACGCAGGGAGCCCACAGAGATCTTGGAAGGTGAGGATGGGGCCCTACTCCTACCTGGCCATGCTGGGACATTTTGCTGAGGCTCAGTTCCTTCATTAGGAAAATTTGGGGGTTGAACTGGTTGATTTTTGAAGTTCATTCCAGCTGTCAATTATCTTGGTTCTATGTGAAGACAACATGAACAAAAAATGGTATCTCCTTCTGCATATGTTCTTCTCACCCAACAGGAAAGCATGAAGCCGTGTTTCCGGCTCTCTGCTTCAGAGGTACCAATTCACAAGCCATTGTCTAATCTCAGGAATGCTGTTTCAATGCCTTAGGAAAGGGCATCTTCATTGTGTATGGGCCAGGGTGTGCATGTGTGAGAGACAGAGCAAGTCATGGGGGGCTGGTATTTAGACTATTACCCTGACCATAAGAGACCACACTCTTAACACCACACCATCCATCATTTGGTTCATGCCATGATTTTCAAACCTCTCAGTATTTTAATACAAATGTTCCCAAAACATGGCCTCTCTTACTTTCTTTTTAAAAGGAAGGAAGGATTGGAGGACTTCTGGGAAGATGAGAGAGCTTGAAACCAGCTCCTCCCACCTTCACATCAAATCTGCCCCTACACATGGAGCAACTCATCTTGAGGAAGAACCAACTGAGCGAGCACCTTCTGCACAAGGAGGGACAGAAAGATCACATGAAAACGGCAGGAGAGATGGAGACATGGTACAAACATGCTAATGGAGGGAACCCTGCCCCCAGAGTAATAGTAAAATTGTCACCATTTGCAGATGACGTGACACTATATATAGAAAACACTGAGGACTCACCAAAAATCTAATAGAATTAATAAGTGATACCAGTAAAATTGCAAGTTAAATCAATATACAGAAATCTGTCTCATTTCTATATGCAAATAATGAACTAACAGAAAGAGAAATTAAGAAAACAATCCCATTTACAATTGCATCAAAAATAATAAAATACTTAGAAATAAATCTAGCCAAGGAGGTGAAAGACATTTACTCAGAAAACTTTAAGACATTGATGAAAGAAACTGAAGATAACACAAATAAATGGAAAGATATTCCATGCTCATGATAAGAAGAATTAATATGGTTAAAATGCTATACTGCCCAAAACTATCTACAGATTGATTGCAATCCCTATCAAAATACCAATGGCACTTTTCAAAGAAATAGAGTAAATAATCCTAAACTTTGTATGGAATCACAAAGGACCTCAGACTAACAAGATAGCCAAAGCAATCTGGAGAAAGAAGAATGAAGCTGGAGGTATCATGCTCCTTGATTTCAAACTGTACTACAAGGCTACAGTGACCAAAACAGTATGGTACTGGAACAAGAAGAGATACATAGACTGATGGAACAGAACAGAGAGCCCAGAAATGAACCCACACCTATATGGTCAATTCATATATGACAAAGGAGGCAAGAGTGTACAATGGGGAAAAGATAGTCTCTTCAATAAATGGTGTTGGGAAAACTAAAAAGCTACATGTGAAAGAACAAAACTGGACCACTGTCTTACACTGCACACAAAAATAAACTCAAAATGGATTAAAGGCTTAAATATGAAATCTGAAACCATAAAACTAGAAGAAAACATAGGCAGTAACCTCTTGAACATCAACATGAGAAATTTTTTTCTAGATATGTCTCCCCAGGCAAGGGAAACAAAAGCAAAAATAAATAAGCAGGACCGCATTAAACTAAAAAGCTTCTGTACAGCAAAGGAAGCCATCAACAAAATGAAAGCAACCTACTGTATGGGAGAATATATTTGCAAACAGTATATCTGAAAAGGGGCTGATATCCAAAATATATAAAGAACTCATATAACTCAACACCAAAAAGCCACAAATAATCTGATTTAAAAAATGGGCAAAGTACCTTAAAAGATAATTCTCAGAAAAAGGCATACCCAAGGGTAACAAACACATGAAAAGATGTCTAACATCACTCATCATCAGGGAAATGCAGATCAAAACTACAATGAGATATCACCTCACACTAGTCAGAATGGTTAGTATCAACAAGACAAGAAATAACAAGTCTTGGTGAGGATGTGGAGGAAAGGGAACCCTTGTGCACTGCTGGTGGGATTGCAAGTTGGTACAGCCACTATGGAAAGCATTATGGATGTTTCTCAAAAGACTAAAAATACAAATTCCATATGACCCAGCAATTACACTTCTGGAAATTGTCCCAAAGAAAACAAAATAACTGATTCAAAGGGATATATGCACCTCAATGTTTATTGGAGCATATTTACAACAGCCAAGATATGGAAGCAACTGAAGTGTCCATCAACAGATGAATGGATAAAGAAGATGTGTTATATCTGTATCTATATCTGTCTATATATACACATATATTCACAATGGAGTATTATTCAGCCATAAAAAGGAAATAAATCCTGCCATTTGCAACAACATGGATGGACCTAGAGGGTATTATGCTCAGTGAAGTAAGCCATACAGGGAAAGATGAATACTACATGATTTCACTTAGATGTGGAATCTGAAAACAAAACAAACCAATAAACCAACAAAACAGAACTAGACTCATAAACAGAGAATGCATGATTGGTTACCATGGCTGGAGGGGGACAGGTGATAAAGAGGTACAAACTTCTAACTATAAAGTAACTTAGTCACAGGGATGGAAGTATACAGTATAGGGCACATAGCTCATAATACTGTAGTACCTTTGTGTGGTGGCAGATGATAACTACACTTATTATGGGGAGTATTCAGTAATGTACATAATTGAAAAATCACTACGTTGTTTATCTGAAACCAATATAATATTGTATATAAACTATATTTCAATTTTTGAAATCTAAACAAAATTTTTTAAAAAGGAAATGAGGAAAGAACCATTATCTGCACCCCTATTAACACTCAATTCTACTGTTTCTACACCTGTTTTTTCTTAATCCTCCAGTGTCAGAGATATGCATGCATTTTGTAGCTGTCTTTTTTGTTTTCAAACTGTCTTAAAATGCTAGCAAGAAAAAAATGATCAACAGATTCAAAGAAAGGAGAAGAGGGAACACTGAAGCTGCTTTTGCGGGAAGTGATCACAAGGCCAAAATGAGAATCTTAGATGCCATTTCCCTGGAAAAGAGAGTAATAAGGAGACAGATGTTTCATTGTTTCATTTGGAGATGCCATGGCTGCTCTGATAGGCACCATCTGAGGGCCAGCACAGAGCACGACAGCTGTGCATTACTGTCCTTGTGCCTTCCACCAGGGCCCAGGGAAGGAAACTGTAGCTTGCACTTCCCTCCCCACCCTCCCCCACCCCCCACTTAATTTAGAGGCCATGAATTTGGGGGTAGAAATGTAAGAAGCAAAAAACTAAGCAGGGAAAATAGGCAATGCCAGGGCCTGATGTATATTTCCCCCTTCTTTTAGTCTATTTTGAAACATACATGTCATTTTTTTTTTATATCCCAAAGGCTTCAATACTGTATGCTGAGTTTTTGCTGCCTGTTAGCACCTTCAGACACAGGTAATGATTTTGAGGTTTTCTAATTCAGGGAGAATGTAAGTATCTTTCCCAGGTTCACTCAAGCCCACCCTTCAGTACTAGACCCAAGCAACCAATGGTCCAGGAAGTGCTGCATTCTTGTGTGTGTTGGGCAGGATTTCCTGCAAAGGGTCAAGAAAACATATTTTCCCATTGTCTTTGTTTAAACTGTAGAAAGCTCCTGTGTCCAACTGGAGACCCTGTTAGTCTCTGCCATGGCAACTAAGGACGATGGACAGGTCATGCTTTGGCCCTGATGGGCACCTTCACAACAAAAGCAAATGAGAAGACAAGGTGTTTCTGAATCGGTCCCTGGGCTCCCCAAGCTCCACCCCCTTCCATTCAGCTGGTCGGTGAAATGGGAAAGCTGCAGCCGGAACTAACTGCAAGTAACAAAACATGAACCAACACCCTGGAGGAGCAGCTTGGTTTATGGGCACTCTTGCTTAATAACATTTTTTTATGATACATCTCCTGGTGAATAATAGAAAAGAGTGTAGGTTGATGTGTAGGAACAGGGGACGAGAAGGTCAGAAATAACCCCATGAATCTTGATGTGACTGCCTCAGTCTTGCCTATAAGATAATATTGTAAAGGGACAAGTGATGTTATGACGGAGAGCCAGCAGAAGGGGATGAATCATCCAGAAGGTGGTATTCCAGTCCCAGGTTTGGTACAGCGTCTAACACTGAGTTGGCACCAATACCAATGACAATAGAAGCAGTGAGCAGAAAATCTTGGATATGACTCTCAAGCTCAACAGATCTGAAGCTCTGCCCACTGCGCCCTGGAGTGTGGAGTGTGTTTCCTGTACTGCAGGCTCCGCCAGCTGGGTTTCCCTTATTATTCAACTACTGTCTTCTTACTCCCTCGATACCCTTTAAGCAGCTTGCTCCGCTGTGAAATTTATAGAATTTGTTTGTGGCTGTTTGCAGATGGACAGTCGCGATGGATACACTGCAGCCATTTGCTAGGTCTGTTCCTCATAATGGCTCCATTATGAAACTACATTTCAAGGGCTTATTTCCTTATCTCTCAACAACTCATTAGCTTTGGTCCTGAGTGCATTGTAGAGGTCAGTGCCTACCAGAATACTGAGGATTGAGGAGGCTTATAACATAGATAAAAATGAAGTGTAGAAAAGTATTCTCAGTAGGGCTGCGTGTTGGTTTTTGACAAAGGACCTGCCTGACTTTCAGCAAGAGTTAATGCTGATAATCTGTCAAACAAATTTAAAAAAGAAAAGAAAAAGGAGACTAGGCCATAGGTGTAAGGCCCCTTTGATAGCTTATGGCAGCTGGGTGTTCCCTAGGCTGGGGAGGAAAACTGACCACCTGCCACACCACCACTAGTGGGACCTGTGATGCTCTTGTCAATCAGTAAAGTCACCAGAAGGAAGCTTTTGAGGCTAAGAATAAACCCAAAATGTCAGCAGTTAAGTTCACTCCAGTTTGTAGAACTGTTCATTAATACTATTAGGATGGGAAAAAAACTTATTTTTTATTCTCATGCACGTTTTCAGAAGTGCTGTTGGAATTAGGCAGTGATAAACTGACCCAGGATAATTTTACACATGATCAATGCAGTGTCCTGGAGTGATGACTAGAATAAAAAACTAGATCCCCCTTGTCAAACAAGTTGTTGGTAAGGTCCTAGGTCCACACCTCCATGAGCTTGGGTGAATTAGACAGCTGGGGAGCACCCGGATTAATGTATTCCGTCCAAGGCACTATTCTAGATTCGGGTTTTACTACCAAGAAGTTACATAAAGAAACTTGCATTCTCATCATTAAAACACACACACATAATGTTTAAAATACAGCAATCTAGGAAGTATGTTATAAATGCCTAAAGATAAAACCTATGTGATACTATTTGTATAAAATATGAAACAGTCAAAAACTAGCCTATGCTGTTATAAGTCATCAATTACCCTTGTTTGGAGGGTGGGGGTTACTGAGTCTAAGGGGTTTCTGGGGTCCTGGTAGCATTCCATTTTTTCTATCTGGGTGCTGGCTACATGAGTACACTCAGTTATAATTATGTAAATGTATGCACACCTTTTTGCATATATATTAAGCTTCAATTAAAATTTATCTAATTACCCAAAGATGTTATAGACCTTAGTACAGATGCTCAGAGGAATCACATGCTAGAGCCTGGCCTACATTATGGAGACCATGAGATAGAAGCAGGCATTAAGTTGACAGGGAAAATTTGAGTTAATGGACCCAGCTCTGTCTCGGAAGCCAGACCCATTCCCAGGCCACAGCAGGCTCTCAATGAATAGTTTTTGAATAAGTAAATGAATGAATGAAGTATGTACATTTTCCAAGCAAAAGATTCAATACGGATTGGCTGATCAGGTGGAGCTTCTGCATCCTCTTCTAAACCTACCTGTCAGTAACTGCATTACAGCAAGTCAGCTTACTGCTGTAATGCAATTGTTAGAAAGCTCAGGCCTCCCGTTATGTGCCAGTATACAGGTATGCATGTCTAGACACATACAGATGCGCAGTCTCCCACATGGAGCCAATTTTTGTTTGGTGGGTTCATGCAGCATGTGAACTAGACAGTTGACTGACAGACTCAGCAAACCACACACAAGTACGTCCTGGAGTGTGAGCTCTCAAGGGCAAGGGCCCTGTTGCATCCATCTTTAATGACGAAGGCCTAGCGCAGAGGCTGGCACCCAATCGATGCTCAGAGAATGTCTGCTGAGTGAGTGAGAACCCTTCCTGATTGTTCTGCCTCCTTTGTGGGCTCACTAACTCTAGGTAAATGCTAGTGTATGTATATATGTGTGTGTGTATATGTATAAATAAATAAATGTGTATATATTTGATGTTTGGGGTGGAGAGTGAAGGACAGGGAAACTTCTAGCCAGTTACTTGCGTCTCAGCTTCAGAAGGCATCTGCCCTTAATACAGCCACCACAAACAAATCCAGGGCTGGTCCTCAGTTTTCTAGGTCAAGAAAGTTATCTTACACTAGTTCACCCAGGAGTGCCACCCTCTAGAAAATGACTCATAATGATCAACCACACACTCAAAAATTGATTTTTAATCAAAGATTATATGGAGGCATAGTTACACGTTAAGATGAGAACACTGACATCATGTCACTAGTACTGTTTATTTCTCGTCCAGAAGTTTTCTTGAGAAATTAAGTTAGCATGAGAAGGCTGTTTGGTGCATGTAGTCAGAGTAAAGGGAGATGGCTGACCTTGTTGAGCACGTATTTCAGTTTTATTGGGCACCTACTATATCAAGCACTGTGAAGGGTTCTAGGTCCTTTTATATATTATTTCATTCAACCTTATTTAATCATCCCAGTAATCCTGTCATGTCACAGATGAATTAATCAAGTTCAGAGAGGTTAATTCGTATTCCTAGCATCATGACCAAGCATAAATAGACAAGCAACACGTGCTTACAGAATAAATAAGTAAATTAATGAGTGGAAACCTGTTTCCCAGCAAGTAAGTAGCAGAGATAGGATTTGAATCTACATCCCATGATTCCATGTTTATCACTCTTGAGATTATGATTGCTTGATGGGCTCATGGACAATATAAGCATTTTCTTGACAGTTAGATTGGAATATATCAAGGGACTCTCTTCCCCAGCTACTAGTAGAGATAGGTGGACAAGTTATTTTTCTCATGCATGTGTTCATTCATTGCCTCAACAAAATTTTAATGAACACACGTTAAGGGCCAGCACTATCAGTTAATCACTCAGTTTTAGAAAGATGGTATGTAAAGCATAGCAGCTACTACCTTGCATCTATTGTCAGGGCAAAGGGATGAAAGACAGCTCCTGCCCATGAGGAACTCATTCTAGTGGGGAAAATATAAGAAATCAAGTGAATATGGCATGTAGGGGGTTTGTCTTAGTTTGGGCTACTGTAACAAAGTATCATAGGCTGGGTGGTTTATAAACAACACAAACTTATTTTTCACAGTTCTGGAGGCTGGAAGTCTGAGATCAGGGTGCCAGCATGGTTGGTTCTGGTGAGGACTGTCCTCTGGGTTGCAGACTGCCAACTTTTTGTTGTATCCTCCCAAGGCAGAGAGTGGATGGAGGAAGCAAGCCCTCTCATGACCCTTACAAGGGCACTAATCCTGTTCATGAGGGCCTCACCCTCATGACTTCATCTAATCCCAGTCCCAAAGACCCACCATGGATTTTGGAGGGACACAAACATGACATCCATAACAAAACTCATGAATGAGACTTGAGAGACTTAACCATTTTTATTTTGCCTTTCTGTTACTTTGATAAATGCTTTCATTAAAATAGTGTTTAATATCAACCATGTTGTTATGGTGTCATTTTTGTCTCTAACAAGTGCAGAGTGACAAGGCATGCTATTGCTCATGGTCAGTCGAGGCAGAAATCATTGTCACATGATATCACACTGAGATTAGCTTCCTATGGATAACAAGGAAAGGAATTATGCCCTGGCATCTCTGCCTTTTTCATGGGATATAAAAGCCACAGTGTTTTTGTGTGGCCCAGATTCTCCCAGTGGAAACAAATCCAATTAAACTGTCCATCCTCTCAACACATCAGGCAAGGTAGCTATTTTTGGTTGGAAGCTTACCAAAATGGGGCTATGCTTCAACACAAAAACTTTGTTTTCTGCATCTCTCAAAGCTGCTTATAGTATTTCTAAGGAAAAGAATCCATATGCAGCCATACATCCTGGAAAAGAGTCAAAAGACTTCTAATTTGGATCAGAGAAGGAATATTGAAACAGCATCTCTATCAAATAAAGTCATCCATTCCAGAATCACCAGCATTTTAAAAATCATTTCTCATAACCATTTGGTGAAGGTCATGGAAGAATTGGCTAATAAGCCATTCCCCTTGAAGGCAGTTACATCTTTCAATGCATGAAGCTCTTGGTTTTCATCCGTTAGGTGTCCACTGATACTATCAGAGAATTCCTATTTTGTAACTGCCTTTTGGAAACCTCAAAGGCCATTGACATCTTTGAAATTGTTAAAAGTTTTTTGCCAAACAAGGTGTGACTTGGACACAAAATCACGGTGTTTGTTGAGCTGAAAGCACATATTATGCTTGGCATCAACCCACTGGTTTTGGTTCTTTGGTAAATGAAGGAGCACAACATGCTGTCATGTCACTCCTTTTGACATTGGCATGTGTTCCTGTCTAAGACTTGGCCAACGATTTTGAAATCATGTCCATTGCTGCAGAACACTTGTCAATTTCATCATTATCAGAGCCTTTAATCATTCATTAACTATGTGATGAAGAAGAGACACTATTCAAGAGACTGTCAAGGAGGTGAAAGAGAATATGACATTCTTTCTTAACCCACATAATTTCAGTGACTCCCCAAGTGTCAAGTCTTGAAATATTTGGTTGAGCCTCAGGCTAAAGCTGTTTGGTTTGCACTGAGAATAAAGAAAGGCTATCTCTCAGAACATAGAGAGACAACTTATGGACTTGACTTACTTGGCAGATAATTTTCTCCATAATAATGATTTCTGTTCTTTCATTGCAGGCTTCATTATGCGTGCTGCCACTCTGGAAGAAAAGAATGTGGGCAGACAATTATATTAACTTTCTAGTTCTGAAGGAAGTTCTTCTGCAGGTTGAAATCAGAAGGGCCAAATCTTATCAATGTCTTTGAATAAAACTGATCTGCTGTGTGGTGATCAGCTTTGAAAGTGGCTCTCCACGAGTCTCCCCTCCTAGTATTCATGGCCCTGTGCAGCCCCCTCTTACAAGGAAGAGTGACTGGTGCAATCAGTAGGAAATTACAGAAATGATGGGATGTAATGCCTGAGGCTAGGTCATAAAAGACACTTGACTTTGAAATTAATTTATGTTCTTATTAGCTTCCATTTCTAAGTGTGCTATTTTGTTAAATTATGTTCCCTTTTAGAAGGAGCATCTTTTCTGAGGCCATGAGCTCCTAAGACTTCTAATGGGTACCCGAAACCCCCTAGAAGGCAGTCAGCGTAACCAGTAAACGGGTTTGGGAAAAGCAAGAGGTAGCTTCAGGGACTGGCTATCCTTGGGGGTGCTGTCTGGTGACACAGAAGCATGGGAGTTTCCTTTGTCTGCTTTGACGGTGCCCAACGAAAATCTGTTTAAGAATCACTGAGATTAAGACTTATGGTCAGGATTTTGTAAGTCTACTTTCTGTGTAAAACATGAACAAATTTTGTCTAGGTACGAGAAAAATAATTTTTAATCTTTCACCCAGACTGAAAGGTATTTAGATATATTCAAGCTTTATTAATTAGCAGGGACATCTGCATTAACACAGAATCATTAATTTATGATCTAGTGAGTCTTTTCCACCTCTAACTTCCCTGATGAAAGAGAACGAAATAGAAAGGGACTGTTCAAGATTTTCCCCACAGTTTTAAAAGATGGCCCTTGAATAACATTAACAATATTGATTTTGCTATTGTCTAGTGTGTTGTGAGATAAACATACTAACAAAAATGAAGGCATTAAAATTCAGATTTTGTATTACTGCTTGCTAAATCATTAACATGAAAGCACATTGCCATTCTCTTTCAATTCGAAATAGAACCAAATGTCAGTAATGCCACTCCAAGGCGCATTTCTTTTTTTTATGTATTTATTTATTTATTGTATCATTAATATACACTTACATGAACAACACTGTGGTTACTAGATTCCTCCCATTATCAAGTCCCCTCCACATACCCCATTACAGTCACTGTCCATCAGCATATGAAGATGCTATAGAATCACTACTTGTCTTCTCTGTGCTATACTGCCTTCCCATACCCCCACCCCCTACATTATGTGTACTAATTTTTTTTTGGATTTTTTTTATTAAGGTATTATTGATATACACTCTTATGAAGGTTGCACATGAAAAAACAATGTGGTTACTACATTTACCCATATTATCAAGTCCCCACCCATACCCCAATGCAGTCACTGTCCATCAGTGTAGTAAGATGCCACAGATTCACTGTTTGCCTTCTCTGTGCTACACTGTTTTCCCCGTGATACCCCACACCATGTGTACTAAACGTAATACCCCACAATACCCTTCTCCCACCATCCCCACCTGCCCTCCCACACCCTGCCCCTTTGGTAACCACTAGTTCCTTCTTGGAGTCTCTGAGTCTGCTACTATTTTGTTCCTTCAGTTTTGCTTTGTTGTTATACTCCACAAATGAGGGAAATCATTTGGCACTTGTCTTTCTCCGCCTGGCTTATTTCACTGAGCATAATATCCTCCAGCTCCATCCATGTTGTTGCAAATGCAAGGTGTACCATTTCTTAAAACTAAAATCACAGCTTCCTCTGAGGGACTATCAGAAAATATGATTGAAATACTAGTTTTGTTACATTTGCTCATTTAGGGCACATCTTCATTCTTCCATATCCGTTTTCTTCTCTGCCTGGGTTTGAATCTTGGTGAGTTTTCCTGATATGACATTCTGGTAGCAGTCAGTGTCATAAATTCCAAACAGAAGCCTCAGAAACAAAAAGAAATACGTATCACAGGTGTACTGGTTTCCTATTGCTGCTGTGACAAGTTGCCACAAACTCAGTGCTTTGAAACAATGTAGACGTATCATCTTACTGTTCAGGAGGACTGAAGTTTGACCCACGTGTCACTAGGCTAAAACAGTGGTGTCCAGATGGTTCTGTTCCTTTCTGGAAGTTTCAGTGGACAGTCTGTTTCTTTGCCTTTTCTGGCCTCTGAGGTCACCTGCCTTCCTTGACTTGGGACTCCCTTCCGCATTTTCAAAGGCAGCAATGCAGGGGGGCTCCTTTTCACGCTGCATCGCCCTGACCCCTCTTCTGTAGTCACATCTCTCTCTGACTCTGCCTCTGCATCTTTCTTCCACGTTTAAGGACTCTTGTGATTACATCAGGCTGCCTGGATAATCTCTCCATCTCAGAACCTTCCATTTGCTCACATTTGCGAAGTTGCTTTTGCCGTGTCAGGTAACATATTCACTGCTTTAGGACATGGGCATTTTTGGGGAAGTCTTTATTCTGCCTACCATAATATTCGAACACTCATTTAGCACGCAGTGCATTCTTCCTACTGAAAAATTGTGTCTTATAAGTTATAAGAAGTGAATCCCCCACCAAACAGTCAAGCAGACAAACCATGGCAGCCAGCAGCAAGGGTAGCTGCTTCGTCGGCAGTGAGCTTCCCTCAGATCTGACCAGAAAAAGAAGAGCAGGAATGCGCAGTCCGGGAAAAGCACTGTCTAGAGAGGGACAATGCATCTCACAGCAGCGGTATTGTTGCTCTTTGTAAGATTCCTCACAGTATCAAGCATTAGTCCTAAAAATGTTCCTGTCACATGTAGAGATTTTTATTTTTAAGAAAAATTTGATCCATAGGGAAGGAATATATGACTTATATTTTTTTACACATGAAAGAAACAGGGAGGGAAGATTTCTTTCCATTTGGCATTATCCTAGTCTCTCTCCCCAAGAGACAGGCATATCATGGATCCATATTTTGGATTATGTCAGCCACTTTTTTCCAATATTCAGAATTTAGGGACTTGAGCAAGCAAGACATTTCTTAACCATGTCCTTTTTCTGCTAATACTTACAATGTGTTCTCATATGTAAATTTCTAAGTGTTCTTATTTGCATGATATACAATTTGTATCTTATAAAATTGGAATGGATTCATAACTGACAGTATGGTATGTGCTTGGTAATTTAATACATACATGTATGTGAAATTCCTTCACTTTTGGTCAGATTAGGACAGATAAATGAAAATGAATTAGCTACAATTACAAAGGACACATTTTAACCAGCCAGAATTTTCTGCCGGATATACATTCCATGTGTGAATTTAATATACCTGAAAATGCTACCTGGAATTCCAAACATGAAATAAGATGAAACAGTGTCCATTTGGGCTTCTCAGATAGAAATAAGAGCAAAAGTGAGTAAAGGAAGATTTATTTCTTTGCTGGGCAAATGGCACAGATTTCCTTTTGATGGTCAACTGTTTCTAACACAGAAGGAGGCCTGGTGTTGCGAGGTCCACCCTTGATCATAAACATACTTAAAGTTACACTAAGGATAAATGTAAGACATGTGCAGCCCATATTTTTATTCCTATAAAAGTATCTCTGACAAACTAGAAGGAAAGGCAGAGTGTTTGTTCAAATCCTACAGGTGGTTTCAGTTACTCAATATGTTTGTCTAATTGCTCAAATGTTACTTACACAGTATGGAGAGCAGATACTCTTTTATATAAAGTTCCTTAATCAGCTTCTGGATGTTGCCTGCACCTTCTTTAGCATAAATCTCCCTTTTCTGCATGCAAAAGTGGAAATACGCCATGTTCTTGTTGTACCCTTTGCCATTCAGTTTCAAGAAGCTGGATCTGACAAGCATAGCATTAAAAAAAAAAGGGCCTGGGACTGCCACCAGCTGTTGCTAATAAACAACCACAGCCCCTGTGATGTAGCTTCTTCCTCTAACTGCCTGTCCCCGTGGTGTTGGCAGATATTGGGAAGGGGGTTATGGGGGCATTCTGTTCCCAAGGGAGACAATAACAATATTAATATTAATGCAATTGCTGCACCTTCAGAGGGGAGCGGGTAAGATGAAATGATCTGAAGAAGGCTTGATCAATCACCATTCCACTTCTTGGCAAGAAAATGATGCCTTTGCATTTAAGAAAGAACATCTGGGTAGAATCACAGTGGTTAAAAGAACTGGGTGGTTGGCAACCCAAAATTCACCTCTTTGATGGAGTTAGATTTTCCCTCCTCTGGGACTTCTGGCCCTGCGGGGGCAAAACAAAACTTTGAAATGCTTTGCTTAAAAACATGCAATTACATTTCACACTCTTTTTGTGACCTTGCTGCTCACTGATTTATCAGCAGGGTCTAAGGAGGCATCTGGGGAAGCTAGTCAACTTGTCTGATTCTGAAGAAAGGGTGGCCACCCTGGGAGCCTCTCTGACTCTGTGACCCCACATCTGGCCCATGAAGCTCTTTCCGTTCCCATAGTGGCTTGAGAAGTGTCTGTAACCAAGACCTCTTTGGAGCAATGTGGACAGTTAGGCCAGCCTTTCAAAGGCACGGAGAGTCAAGAGGTTGCTGCCTGCCTGTGATCAGGGTACCAGCAAGGCTGCAGCACAAAAGGAACTTGCACATGGCACATAGACACGGGTTTCTTAGGACATTAAGTTTTTCAAGGTTTTGTTACTGCAAGCACAAGTGGAGCCTTGTGTAGGAGACAAAGATGTGTGGCCTCGGGGAGGGGGTGGGGACACTCTTCCCTTTGACTTGTTCTCTCTCTAAACAGTGATGACCCAGGGTGGAGACGTTTGTGACCTGCATCCCCCTTGCCAGATGCCAGACAGCTATTCGTTAACCAGGGAAGTGGCCTTTCCAGTGACGTTTCTGCCACCTGTCTACTCTCCCAGCTTCGGGAGTCAGAACTGGGGATACAGAGCAAGGTGGACTCACCAGGGAAAAATCAGCACACAAGAGAAATGTGGGGGTTGCAGGAAGGCAAAGGCACCCCAACTCCAAGTCAAAATGAAGAGGCCGTCTTCTAACTTCATGTGAGTTCAAGATCACAGTCACACCCAGGAGGCCCCTCAGCTTCCCAAGCAGTGCTCACTCACACAGTCTTCATGTTTGTTTATCTGTGATACCTTAACTGTGCAACCCCCAACACACCTTTGTAAGCCTTAGGGCAACGAGGCTCACCCTAGATCTAGCAGAATCTCCAGCAGAACGACCTGGGAGTCACCTTATTGGTTACAACTGCTCCTAGCCCCTCTCCCCTTTCTCTGTTTCCCTGCCTTTTTAATGTGTTGCTCCGCTATTGTATTCCTACAAAGTATTTAAAACATCATGAACATCAGCAAGGAGCACTTTTATATGCATATTTGCTCACAATGTAACATTCCTTGTTGTTTAAAGAGGATTTTGTTGTTTCTCCCATTCACAGATAAGCTCCATAATGTCATAGAGTTCCCAGTGCCTAGAACTGTACCTGGCATATAGGTGCTCAAGAAATATTTGTTGACTAAATGAATTGATGAATGAATGCCAATCTATTCCCTGTTGCCTAAGAGCAGAGAACCTAAGAAAGTATTATACATATGACCAAAAGCCGAAGGCTGACATATCAGACAGCAAAATACTGGCCAAGTTCCATCTCCTCAGATGAGGCAGCAACCTCTGGTACCATTGTTGTGCCGTTCTTGGACCATGGGGCAGGTGAGATGCTTCAAGCTCTTCATGGAGACATGCCTCCATACACGTGGTATCTAAAGAAACACTATTCTGCTCTTCAGTACATTATGTTATTGCTATGGAAACAGCAATATTTTAAAGAAGAACGCTGGAACTTTCCAAATACAGTATTTATTCTTCTTGTACTAGCAAAATAATGTGCTTCGCCTAAGAACTTGTTAGGTGGCCTGCAGCTAAATATAAAGAAACAGATTCTCATCATGTGTAAGCTGATGGGAAAATTTGGACCACCGGCTTTTCAAGATACATTTTAAAATAAACTCAGTGCAAAACTCTAGACATAATTGGGGCCTTTGATGAAACACTTAATATTGTTAGATTTGCTTTTTAGTTAGAAAAACTATTTATATTTGAACCCCGAAAATCTGCTCTGCAGGATCACAAGCTGGCATTGCCTTTGGGTTTTCAGAGGATCAACTTCACTTGTTACTTTTGACTGTGACTTATGGATGCCTGTGCAGTGCCCAGTTGCCTAACGTGGTCCTCGCTTTCCTGGGCTGGCATCGCACTTTAGCCAAAAGGTTATGGGGAAAAGTATGAACCTACATCTAGGCTCTAATAGCACAAGGGAAGGGGAACCAAATAGGATTGGGGGTTATCAAAGGGTCATTCTACTTCACACACCTGGACATTCAGTAAATATCAACTGACAATATCCATTTGCACAATTTTGCCTTCCTGACAGATCTGTTTTAAAAGCAAACCCAGGTAGAAGTATTTCTAAAACTCTCTTCCTGCTGATAAAGAAAAATCAGGAGCAATTTGTTAAGATGTACATTACAGGGGTCATAATTTCTACCTTATATCATGGGCAAAACTGACAGTGCTTTGGTATTTGTTTTTAGTTCAGTACATTACCTGTGGGCACAGGTGGTAACACCTTCCCTGCTAGTGATGGGGAGACCTTACCTCGAAGCCAGTGACATCTGGGTAGCTCCTACCTTGGCATTTATGAGCTGTTTGCCCTGGAGCAAATTACTGCCTCCCTCAGCCTCACTCAGTTCCCCGATTTTATAAGGTCACCTACATGAGAACACATGGGAAAAACCTAAAACAGATCTCAGTAAACATCACTTTTCTTCCTTTTCCTGATAATCTAATGTAACCATTGGATTTCTCCTTATTTTTTTCAGCCTGTTCAAGTGCATCTTTAAAGCTTCCAGCACTTGAAAGATATTAGAATCACTGAAACCAAACATTTCTCCCCTCAATAATTTAGTTTAGAGGAAAGATAAACGCTTACTTGACAAAATGTATCGCTCACATTGTTGTACCTTGTAATTATGTGTTGTCTTCTCTGCAAGAGCTCAAAAGGCTTTGCAAATAAAAATACTTGCAATCTTTAAGGATATAGGTAAATATTCTATTTCCTATGATTACTATTATGTAATAATAACAAATTAAGTGATTTGAACAACAGTTAATACTATACTGGTGATGTACCTGAGAAAATACAAAACTTCCGCATTCTATTTAAACTTCACGAGTGATTAGCACGTGCCGTACATTCCCCACTCTCCTCGTCTGTGGCCTCACCACCATCACAGACTGATGGCAGCCCTGTTCACAGTGATCCTCAGGGTTTCCACCACTGCACTCCAAGCTGCCACCGTCAAGCAGGCAGAGCGGGTTTCTTAGTTTGTCTGTTTGCCTTCCATGAGTTAGACCATCTCCCAGGTGTCGTCTAGGTTAGGAATTTAATTTGCATAAAAGAGCACAAAGCTTCGTTTGCATGCCTCCTTTCTATTGCCTTTTAATGGTCATTAAAGTACATATTTGAAAATTATTTGTCAGTTTCAAGTGGACCTGGCACAATTAAATTCTCAATATATTAACTCTCAGAGACAGAAAACTTGCTGAAAGTCCTCCTTCCCTCCCACTCAGAGAAGATAACACTGCCCACCATCCAAGACCTCCCTCACGCCCCACCTGGGCTCTGTCTTCCTGGGCTTCACCACTGACCCTGTCTCCCCCTGCCAGCTCCCAGGCCTGGCTTCCCCACAGGGCCTCTTTCTTTTTCTCTCTTTTGTGCCTCCTTCTCTTGGATCTTCCCCTACTCAGATATTTAGAGGAAATCACCATCCTGTCTGGCTCCGCTGCAGGGTCATGAGTCCCTGTTTTAGCCGGGCCCGCAGGACTGCGCAGCAATCCATCCACATAACCACCATTGGCGCCTTTCCCGTCCATTTCCTCAGAGCTTCTGAATCTTCATCAGTCTTCTCAGTACCCACCCCCTGGCTCCTTTGACTCAACAGATGCCAACCTGTCACCGAGAACACAGATGCCATTAGGTATGGACTCCCCAGCTCCCGAGCTCTGCCTGAACCTCTGCACACACTCGTTCTTGGCTTGGCCTCACCTTCTCTCTCCACGATGCTCACCCTGCCCCTTGGCCCTGTGCCCCTCATCTGATCCAGGACTCCCTGCTGTTGATTTCCCACCACTCCCTCAACACACCTTTAAAATCTTTTCTTGGATAAATTCCTCTGAGCCTAGAAATGAGATAAAGAGCATTTCTCACGGAAAAGCAACAAGCAAGGAGGCAGGCAAGAACCCAGCACGGCCTCTGAACTTCAGCCTGACAGTCGTGCTTCACCCCACCTCTATCTATGTGCTTCTCTCATGCCTCCTCTGCCTGGGGTAAAATCCTGCCTGCATCTGGACATCCTGTCCCTTAAGACCCAAACTGAATGGATTTTCCTTCCCTAACATTCCCAAACACGAAGCGTCACTTGCTTTCTTGAACTTGTGTAGCAGCCTGTGCCTCTCTTACTAAGAGCCTCTGTTGTGTCTTGTGTCATGATCACGTATGTGTCTGCCCTGATAACTAATGGAAGCTAAATAAGGTCAGGACCTGAGTCTGATGTACCTTTGTATTCTGGAAGTGCCCTACCTATGCCCATATACAGTAGGTACTTACGTAGTCACTGCATTTGAGAGAGATTAGGAATCCGAGATGGGAAGCTCTTAGTGAAATGCCCTGAATTGCAAAGCTTGTAAATGGCAAAGTTGCCACTAATTTTAGTGCTCTTTTCAGCTCCTCGTGCAAGTCCGGCATTCTTGCCGCTGGGTCACAATCATACCACGTTTGCAGCCTGTAGCATGTTTCTTTAAATGTCTATTTTCCAAAGGCTTTTCAAACCCTTTAATTTCACATTGCACATAGATGGAGCTAAATAAATGTAGAATGAGTACGTGAATAAGTTTGGGGGGATGATAGCCATAAAGCTTAACTGTGCTAAGGATAGTAATTAGAAGTGTTTTGGTGAGAGAGACCCCACAGGAGGGGCCGTTCTTCTCCCGACCTGGGACGTGCACCCTGAGGCCAGGCTGAGTGTGCGCTTTGCTGCAGATGGTAGGACTGCTAATGAAGACAGCTGCCCCAAGGCCCACCCGTGGGGTACCATTCTTTTTGTCTGCTACATTTCCATATTTAGGATCTTAACATATTTTAAAAATTACAATGGAAGTGTCATTTGTTTTGCAAATCTAGTTGTCAAATTCTGATCCTTAGGGTCCGAGATAAAAATATTACAGCCAGAAGGAGAATATGAGGAGATGATTTACTTCTTCTCCCAAATTTCATCCTGAGGAAGGATCTTCAAACGCTGAGCCGGGAAAGCAATTTCAGATGATTGAAGAAAACCAGTCAAGACCATTTTATTGTTCACTTTCTAAAAGGCCAGGTGAAATATAACTTTCAATATGGGTACAGTTGGGGACATCTCCACCGAAGAGAATTTGGGCACCTTTGGTGCTTTTCTGGTTATTTATAGTAATTGATGCTCACCTGGATCTAAGTTCCGTTACGTTTGATGATGATAGAATTATGTAAAAATCTTATAGCACTACAGGTATTTCCAGGAGATCAAAGTACAGCTCCTAGATAATAAGCAGTGTGCAAATGCTGAGGAATGCACACTGTTATGGACAATACACACTCTGTGATTCTGAACAGGGCTGGTGAAAACACTCAGGTGAACCCAAAAGAAGAGTCTATTATCTAGAGTGTAAGAACTCTATTGCACCTTAAAAAACAAAAAGAGGTATGGTAGCGGACAAGGAGAGTGATATCCCCCAGCAGAATTTTCAGTAACTGCCTCACTGAAAAGGCTGTAGATAGAGCAATCACAAAATGGTAAACTTAACTGGGATAAAGAAATGATTGAGCACATTGAGGTGGGACAGCTAAAGTTTGGATGTATTTGTTTTTCATTCCTCCCAGAAGGGCAGGAGCTGTGTTCTGTATGTGTGAGAAGGAGCCATAGGACTGAATATGGAGATTAAAATACATCCTAATTGTTTTGGTCAAATGAACAGATTTTATATGTAAAGGGGACCTGTAAGCATAATTTAGGGAAGGTTTTGGGTGCAAATGAAGTGTCAGTTGCAACTCAGTTCCCAGCTACCTTACACAACTTGTCTCCCCAAGATGGATATTTTAATCTCTAATTTATTAAAACATGAAATGTTGGAATGTTGGATAGATTGAAATCATTTGTCAGATCACAAAGTCCTCATAACATTTCTCAGCCTTAATAACACATCTGCTCTTAGAATGTGGTCTCTTGATAATAGCTGTCTGAAAGTCTCTGAATTTAGGGATTATTTGAGACAGCAGATTTCCTTCTATTTGGAATTGCATGCGCATCTGCTCCCTCACCGTTAGCTTTGTGTGATAGTCTCAAGGCATTCATAAGAGGGCAGATCATTTTGAACATTATGAGAAGCAAAAAAGACCTTGACAATATGAGATTTGGAAACAGAAATTAAGAACCTTTAAAGTGGTGTGTTATGTTTAGAAGTATTATTCCACAATTCCTTTTCCCATCTGGGGAGAACACAGGGGCTAGAACCAAAGGACTAATACTATACTCCAAAACCAACAATTTAGAGAAGACCTTGATAGAACACTAAGTAGAAATTCACAAAATTTTATCTGATTTGATTCAGCACAACCAGCAGAACTTAGTGGAAATGGACACTCATGATCATTGAAAAGACCGTAAGCCAAAGTAAGCGTCCAGCTGCAAGAGTAGACTAAACAGAACGAAAAATAATACCTAAAAATTACCTTCTCCATTTTACTTCTAAGAGAGAATATTCCAAAAGATGAAACCTTAGCAAAAACCCCTGTAGAAGGTCAAGAATAAACTATACATACAAACAAAATGCAAGACCTCTTTGAAGGTGTTTGGCTGATAAGTAGGAGACCATTATCAGCTTCTTGATTGCCTTTAATTATGAAAGTTCCCATTTCTAGTTGGACAGGTTCATTTTAAAAGGATGGAGCTGCCCTCTTTTTTCCATAAGATATTCTTTACATTGAGAAAGAAGTAAAAGGAAAATTTTTACCTAAGTTTCCTGATATTTGCATTTTGTCATCTTACAGATAGCTCCACAGGTGGCTTTGATGGGTCTGTAACAACAGTGAGATAACATTTTCATTATAAAACCCAACTCTGCCTATGAATCAGTCCATTTAATATGTACATATACAAACATATACACAAATAACGCATATATTAAATACATGGCATCTTTAATAGAGCTAGATTCTCAGATCGCACAACTGTATGAACATGATAACAAACATGAAAATTAGCCCCTATCTGAAAAAATGCAGCTGTCCAATCACTTACCGTACAGGACGACACCTGATTGTCTGGGTCTGCCTGGTGGTGTGATGAGAAACACCTCCCCAGCTGCCTCGTGTTTTTCAAGGTGTCCTCTTTGTTGGCTTTTTGGTTACATTTGACACCCCAGATTCCCTTCCCCTTGGAAGCCTTTTGCCTGGGATTTTGTGCTACACGATTATCTCTTGGACAATTCTTTCCCTAAGTCCAGATTTTCTTCCCCGGAGGGGTGCTCGATGGTCTTGGTTTGGCGGGTCGGAAACCTCATCCTGTGGAGAATTTGGGCCTGGTGGAGCCTTTTCCGGTTGCCTTAGTGATTGGGAAGTGCTCCTGGCATTTAATAGGGGAAGGGGCGAGAGGGCAGGAACACTCATTTTCCAGGATACACAGAGCAGTCCCAGTGAGCAAGGCTTGCTGTACCACAACGAAAACAGCACAACACTGCTGAGAAACACCGGGCGGGGAAGTTCCTGACCTTTCACTTATTGTTTCTGAGCCCCGACTCTTGGGCACTTTGCTTCCGCTGGGCACGCCAGACCTCCAGGTCATCTCTCCCGCCTTGTCCCTGTTATCCCAGGCTCTCAAGCCCCTTGCTGCCCCAAGTCTACTCCTCGTGGGCTGTTCGGACAGAGGTCCTCCAGAAGCCTGGTAGATGTCGCATCTCTTTTGCCACTTCTTCCTCCTTTCTCCCCACATCCAAATGACTGAGTTCCACCTAGTCTCTTCACCTGCAATGTCTTTTGAAAATGTTTCTTTTCCCGTGCCATGGCTCTGCCCTAGTGGACACCTCTGCTTTCCCCATACCAACCCTAAGTGGCTTCCCTAAGGCAACTCCTGCCCGTTGCCATCTGCCTACACGCTGTTGCTGCAATAACCGTTTTCAGGGACACACCCCACCATATTTTAATATCACTATGACAGAGCTCGTTTCTGAGTTCCCATCGTGAGTCTCCCTCCCATCTGCACATCCCCCTTCATCTGCCACTGTCCCCTTGCTTATACTTTCTGCCTGACAGCACATGTGAGTTTTCAGTCCTTCCTGCATGCCTGTCACTGGTACTGACCAGTCCCCTCTCCTCCCTTGGCTAGCTCAGCAACAGGGCTGTGTGGACGCACATCACAGCCTGAGAAAAAAGGAAAAATCCATCCATAATACTGATCCTGTTTTTCTTTAAAATTTTGACATTTGGTTCGCTGTTAATTCTGATTTTTAAAAACGATTGCATTACAATATTCTTTACCTCACTTGCTCAGGTTTCGACACCCCTTACATTTTGCTCCTCAGGCAAACGCCTCCCTTTACTCGCCCTGCTGCGTTTCCTTCCTCCGGCCCTGCTCCTCCCGCAAGGACCCCCTGCTGCAGGGCCCTGGTGTCAAGAGCCCCTTGATCTCATCCGCCAAGCACACTGTGCGGATATGTTGCCAGAAGAGGGTTCTCTTCATCTGCAGGCCTGGGTATTCGCTTTCCCCGCCTAGGACCAAGGCTCCCCTACAGGGCTAAGTACCCTGCCCTCCACCCAGCGCATGCCTACCAGAGATCTGTGAGCATCGCAAAATACAGGACTGGGGCCGGGACTGAAGCCTGAGGTAAGACCTCAAGCTGCAGTAACAGGCAGTTTGGCCTGAGAAAACATAAGAGAAAGAGACAAACGATCCTCACGTTAGTCCCCTGCTTTTGCTTTGAAAATTATCTGTGAATAGGTTAGGTCCTGCTCATCGAGAGTCCTGGAAGTCCATAGAAGAGTGAAGTGGGCATTGGCACCATGACTGTGTTGTGGGTCGCTTGGAGCGGAGCTCTGAGCACCCCCTGGCTTGTGCTGGATCCCCTCCCATTAGTTGCTTCCAAAACTGCCTCTCCCAAGTGTCCAAGAACCTTTTGGTTCAAGCAGTCCATCTCTTTCGCGGCGAGAGGGTCTGAACAGCTCCTCCTCCCTCAGCGCAGAAACACATGGCTGTCACATAACAAGGTTAAGTATTTCTGAGGCATGTTGCAGAATAAATTAGTTTCATCTCACCGAAAAAAGAAGACATACCATATTTGAAGACGAGCACTATGAATCTGAACGTGGGACTTACGGCACTGAGCAGCCCTTTGGTGACACTATTTTGAAAATGGATAAAATCAGGTATTTCGATTCTTTAACGTCACACTTCTGGAAGTTCTGCTCTCTGCCACTCCCCCCACAGCATCTGAGTGAGTTCTGATATTTGAAGAATGCGCAGCTGGGAATCTAGGTCAGACCTGCTTCCTTTCTCTTCTGGGCCCCCTTCTCCATGTCCCCACCTCCTCCTCACTCACTTCCCATCCAGCTGCTTGCCGTCCCTTCCCACCCAAGCCCCCTTTCACATACCCAGAGAAGGTTAAGAGCCCTAATGGTGCAAGAGCAAAAATTAAGTAAATGTGATGGCAACAAATTGTTTCTCTGGAAATATACACCTTTCTAAATAGTTTCAATGTATGGTAATTTTGATGCAGAGAAAACACATAAGTAATACACAGAGCTGTTCCAGGCACTTTTAAAATGCAATCACTTCTCTAAGATTTGATTATTTTGAATATTAGACAGGCAGCAATAAAAAAATAACCTTTTCAACTAAAAAGGAATAGGAAAAGGGATATACGTAAACACGAATCCTCTGCTGTTGTTATGCTGTGACCCACCTAACTCCCATCTGATAAAGTCATTCAGAGGAGGCATGAAATTGTCCATCCCTCCCAGAAGGCAGCAGAGAGACTTAGGCACACTCGCTTGGGACCGCGTGGATGTTGGAGGGCAGGGGCTGAGCACAGAGGAGGCTCTCTGTGGGTCTCTGTGGCCCATCTCCCTTCCCAGCAGGACTTCTCCCCCAACGTATTAGCTCACTGCGTCTACTGGCATCAATAACACTCTAAGTGCAAAATTTTGAATTTACTGAACAAAAGTTCTCCTATTTTGAAATATTTGAGAAGCCAAGAAGAGAGACATTTGAATATCATTATATATCTGTCCAAACAATGTTTTCTATTTTCTGATCACTAAACAATGATGTTTTTGAAAAACCATTGTGAAGCATGAAGAGGGGTTTGGCAAACACCAATGTTAAAAGAAAATATATGAAATGTGTTTTATAGAAACATATACAGTATATACAGATAGATAGAAGAAAAAAAGGGAGAGCATACAATCCAAGGAGAACACCTACGGATAATATAAGGGAGTGTATTAGTTTCCTGCGGCTGCTATAACAAATTTCCACCAACCTGATTCACTCACAGTTCTGGAGGCCCAAAGTCTGAAATCAGCATCTCTGATTGGCAGCTGCTCTGCTCCCCCTGCTGAGGCTCTAGAGCACAGCCCAAGCTCTCGCCTCTTCCAGTTTGGGGGCACTGCAGTCATTCATTGTTTTATAGCCATATTGCTGTAATCTTGCCCCATCACAGCATCCTCCCCGCTGCCACTTCCATCTGGGTCAAGTTTCCCTCTGCCTCCCTCTTATAAGGACATGTGTGATTATATTTAGGCCCACCAGGATAATCTCACCATCTCAAGATCCTTAAAGTTACCACACTGGGAAAATCCCTTTTCCCATATGAAGTAACATTTAGATTCCAGGGATCAGGGCCTGATACCTTTGCGGGCCATTACCTGCCAACTCTAGGAGACTGAAGTCCAGGTGTGCTTGTGAAATACGCCAAGACTGACAGAAATGGCTACCGGCCACCCGCAGAGAGAGATGATGGCCGCAGACGCACAGGCTTATTCCGTAGGGATGAAAACAATGGGGCTATTCATTTCCATTTTGCTTCTAGTGTTTCCAAAAGGGAGAAGAGTCCTCACATTTGAAATGTTGAACACATCAACAGACAATTAAAGGCCACGTTGAGGGAGGACCTATGATATGAATGTTTACCTCTTTGGGGTGAAGTGGCAACTGTGGTCAGAATCCCACTGCCAGGACCCTTCGGCATTACATGATTTCTCAGTCTGCAGGTCATAGCTTAAATGCCATTTCTTCACAGTGGCCCTGACTGTCCCCCCAGTGGCCTGAGAACTCTGCAGGACAAGGATGGTTTCCTTTCATCAATGTACACCCAGCCCCAGGCATGGCCCTTGGTACATAGGAAATGCTGGGTCACTACTTGTAAATGGTAACACCTAACATTTTTGAATACTTTGTATGTGACAAGCACTTTTCTGAGTGCTTTATATGTATGTATGAACTCAGCAAGGAAGGGAGAGAGGGAGGGAGGGAATACAGGGGAGGAAGGAGAGAGAATAAGGAGAGGAAAGAGAAGATGGACTGACATAGGTCTGCATTTTCCTAAGGAGAGATAACAAGAAATGGAAAACTGAAAATTAGTAAGCCCAAGGTGTATCCCCAACAGAAATCTGCAATGAATTATTCAACACAGAGAGGGTTTGAATGAGCTTAGGATGCATCCATAAAAAGGCCTGAATGCTGGTTCCCCCAAACCTGTTATACGAGCAAAGGGCGAATGGAATATATGTGAAACAAAATAAAATGAAGACCTAATGCTCAGCCTCCTGCCAAGATGAGTTGTCATTGTGCTCCCGCCAGGAGGAAAGTGTTGCCACCATTCAAGGCTCCAAACACAGAAGTACCAGGTCCCAGTTACAGGAATAACAGAGTGTGGGTGACACGGCTGAGGAGAAAGAACATGGCTCAGGTTGACCTAGGGGACGTGAGCAAATTACTTTAAATTTCTGAGGTTTTCTTTATTTACCTACATAATACATGCCTGAAAGAGTTATTATGTAGATTGAAACAAATAAAGAACAAAGGGCCCAGCACATGGTGACTTAGTGTGAGTTCACTCTTCCTTCTCCTCCTTTAATCTCTGTCGTACTTTGTACAAGGCCCCTCCTGGGTGGAACGGTAAGTTTAATTCTGGTCACTATATTTTAAGGAACATAAGGACAATCAGTAGGTACAGCCTGAGGAAGGGTACCAGACTGGGGAAGTGGCTGGAAACTACGCTTTATTGTAGTAATACTCTCTTATGTTTCCATAGCACCTGAGAATTTTCAGGTTTGACTCCTCAAGCAATACTATCAGGTAAGCAGACAAATGATGCTTTATACATGAACCTATAGATGCCCAGAGAGACTGAGTGGCCCAGAAGATGCGACATCACTCACAATTAACCAAGGTGGGACACAAATGCGAGTTTACTGAGCACCCACCTAGCAATCTTCTCTTTATTACACTGCCTCTCTTACAGGCAATGGTCAAAGGACCTGGGAAATACTATGGACATATCTAAGGGGAAACATGGTAACTGCCTTAGAATATTAGAAGAGTTTTCTATACTAAAGGAAATAGATCACTCCTCCAAGAGCCGACCAGGACCGATGGGTGCTTACAGCCCAGAAAGCTTTGGCTCAGCACCAGGGGGAACTTGGGAACCATTAGAGGTAAGCAACAACAGACTAAGGCGGACCAGTGAGATATTCAGGGAGGCAGAGCAGAGACGTCCACATGGAGTTGTCAGTTGAACTAGATCCATTCATTCATTTCACTGTTAAATGCATAATTATTGAGCAAAACCCATGCTAAGCATTGTAGGAGATAAAAGATCATGGAGCCATTGTCCCCAGCTAGGCAGATCACCTCAGATACCCCCTACAACTTTTGAAATCATATGAGTGTTTGACATTTTTATTGAAACAGATTTTTAAGACATTTGGGAAAACACAATTGGCACCGACAGTGGAGACTTCAACAACTGACAGTGATGCCTATATCCACCTAAATGTCACTTTATTTCTCAATATCGACTGGACATAGAAACAGGCTGTGCATGGCCGTGTATGGCCGCGTGAGCATGGTGTTTGTCTTTCTAAACTGGAGACAGACGTCACGACGGGGTGATGGGTGTTTTTGTGCATCCTCCTTGCTAAGCACTCAATCTACTTATTCCTGAATGCTTGAATCCAGAATGTTAGCTGTCACCTGGGGGGAGGTTGGGTCAGTTTACCTCATTCTCCATGCCTCTGAAATTTTTTTAAATGGAACTCTGTGGCATTCTAAAGCACTTCAATATTTGCATTTCTAATTCCTATAAATTACAAGCATTTATTTTATGAAACTTGGAAGGATCCCTATTTGTCTCGAATTATACCAGTTATGCAGGCATCACACCAGAATCAGAACTGTGGAACATATGAGACAGAAACCTGACACTCAGTTCTCTGCGATGTGTTAAACAGAGAAAAAAAATTGTACTGCTGTATAAAAGCCTGGATTATCATTCTCAAACCTCAAATTAGAAGATTAAATCAATAAAGAAAGCCACTGAAAAGGTACACTGTAAAGGAAGTCCAAGGGACATCATGGCCACTGAAGTAATGAAATCCAAACACACTCTTAAACCACCCTGCAATTTAGAATCTGGATTAAATATGGATTTTGCTCAAATCTGTAACTCATGTAAATTTTTCTTGACGTGGCACATTGAAGTGCATTTGGAGTGTTTGTTAGGAAGTTGTTGTTACTTCTTAAAAATAACAGACTACACACTAATGGCACATAGGGAATATTTTCTATGATTGAAAGAAAGAAAAAAAGACAATAATTATCTTTGCCAACAAATTAGTTTTAAAGGCTAGACCTACTGGTTCACAAGCAATTTGATGCCCACAAGATTTTGCCAGGCCTTCCCATATTTATTAGTGTCAAAATAATGATGCACCTGGTAACATCAGAGCCTTACAAAGTCATCAGAGAACAGTTCAATGGATCAAAGTTCTCAATTTTATTAAAATGTTTACTTCGCCTAGGCAGATTTATCTTTAACATGATCTCACATACCTCTATGCAGGGATGCAGACCAGAGATGGCCACATTGGGCTATCTGTTGAACTAGATCTATTCATTTGTTCCACTGTTAAATGCATAATTATTGAACAAAACCCCATGCTAGGCACTGTAGGAGATACAAGATCATTGAGCCTATGCGGGTATGACATATGCATGTATGTCCTGCATTCCTCTACCAAAGGATCCCAAACTATGATGTTCACAAATTAAAGCAGATTGCTTACTATGCTAGTATGAACAACACTTTGCATGGATGTTTGTTGAATAGATCTTGAATTCCTGATTCAACTGCTGCATACATAAATATTTTTCTCTATGATTAATGATTATTCAAGAAGTAAAAATTAAAAACCTTCACTCTATCAAAAAGCTATTATTTCATTTCTTAAGCTTTCAGAATAGAAGTGGACTATAAATTTAAGGGCCAATCAATGGTTGAAAAATTTGCCTCCCCTCTAGGAGCCATGAAAAGGGGAAATTTTTTTCTCATGTCAGTGGCTTTATAGGATTGAATCTTGTCCTTCCAGAATAGGAAAGAGAGAGGTCAAACTGTATTTAATTAGCAAATATTAAATCAGGATAAAAGCCTTTTGTTTGTTTCATTCCCTTGCTTCAGCAGTAACTTATTTCTTGTCTAGAGTGTCATTTTAAGGTTCAGAGGGATGGAATCTCATCGGGTTTTGACTCTCATGCTGGTCTTCCCAGGGCCTGCTTACATTTGGCTATCCTGATCTCAGATGAGTTGTTACTAAAACAATGTAGTGCCAGGACGCTCTTTAGAAATGGAGGATGATTACAGAATCCTACCACAAGAGGCCTGGGCCTTTCCTTTGGCTCTTTTCCATTTCTGTTTAAAAAAAAAAAGTCTATCCCATGTTTTAAAAGGCTGCAGTGTAACAGACTGTCATGTTCCTTCAAGACACATTCCTGCAGCTCACAACTCTGTACTATGGGAAAATATCTTATATGTCTAACCTATATCCTTCATATTCTAGCAAGTACCCATTTATTCCCCTCCAGTTTATGAATGGTGTGTTGCCATCCTCTGGGTGAGACGCGCTGTCATAAAGACTAGACTCAAATAGCCCTGCAGCCTGCAGCAAGGTCTTCCCCCAAGTCCTGCTCAAGTGCTCCCATTAGGAATGATTTGCTTCAAAGTCTGTATTCCATGGTTAACCACTTTAAGAAATCTAAGCTACATATTTCCATGTTTACAATAATGATAAAAAAAAACACTGTTTTACTTGTCAGGCCTCGGTCTCTACGCCAACTGTAATTTTATTTATTAGCTGCATGATCTTGAGCTGATCGCTTACTAGAGAGGACCTCCACCTTCTTTAGCAGCGCCATGAGATGGTGCAGTGAGGCATGCCCAGAAAAGGCTTAGCACACTGCCTAGTACACATTCAGTCCTCAATCATAAGAGTTAACATCACTTCAGAACTGTATAAGCTTGGTTATCACATCTGTAGATTCAGACATTGGGTTGCTATAAATTTAGGGCATTACCATGAGCTGGAAGCTTAGCCTCCTTATGTGACTTAAAAACCAGTGTGATATCCAGGTTGAGCCTTAATATTGGTTCACATCAAGGGACCCTTAATCATCCCCTAACAGCATCACAGGCACCAGGTATCCTAGTACCTGGAATGTTTTGAGTGGACAGATGTTAAAACAACCTAAGAGATGGCCCATCATGATGAGTTTCTCTTGCAGATGGGTTTGGGTTCTCAAGGATGGTCCAGCACTTTGCAAATGTTTGTTCTAGTTACTGAAAAATATTAGCATTTTCTTTAACCCATCTAGAGGAGGATAAGATGAGAGAGTGTCCCTGACCAAGCCCGGTGGCTAAGAGGGGAAAGCAATACTTAGAGGTGAGACTTCCAGGATGTGATCCGAAATGTGAGGAGCAAGGAGAGTGTTGATAGAGCAGGGAGGGTGGTTACAGTGCCGTGATGTCCCTCTGGGGAAATGTGAAACAGATTGCTGTGAGCATCAGGACATAGGGCAGGGCCTACCCAAGTGTGGGTTGATGAACAGGTGGGAGAAGGAGAGCCTTAGGAATAGTCACAGGCCCCCTTTCGGTTGGGAAAAGCTGGGCTTAAACCCACATCTCAGAGAGGGCTTCACGGTGTGAAATGTGTGCTGAGCTGGGATGGGGAGGGACAACACAGCCTAAATCACACTTCTCCTTTCCAATGCACCAGCTATCAAGAGATATTTTTTAAAGACTCTCTAGGCTACTTCATGTGATTGGGGTACAATACTTGAAGAGTGTGGGGAAGGTGCTTTAGTTCTCCATGTTGTCCTTGCAGCATCTAAACTCAGGGGAAGTTGAGGGAGTCAGTTCCCATTCCAGACGCCACTTGTCCTCCTACCTGTACAAATGCAGTTAAGAGCTACAGCCGTGCCTCCTGCTTCTCCTTCCTCTCTGCCTCCCTCCCTCCTTTCCTCTCTTCTCCCTTCCTCATGCAGAATTGGAGTATTTACGCACACTCTTTAGTTACAGATCCTCTGTAGGTTTTCAAGTATATCTGAATCACATCCCAGTAATGGAAATCTTATCAACACATAGTATTTAATATGGAATATTTATTGAGACAGCAAGAAAGGAAGATGTCCTAACTGTATTTTTAAAAAAGCATACTATGTGTGTAGAGGATAGGTGATCAATAGATAATAAAATTATGGGTTGATCTAACTGTAGCTATAGAGTCAGAAAGAGAACTTCTCTTTTTTAAGGTGGTTTGTTAGAATAAGACTTAGAGTATTCACCAGTAAAATAGACAAAATTATGAGGCTGACCATTTTTTAAAAATTGGTTGCATCTCACTCTATAGGTATTGCCCAAAAAAGAAGGAATTTTGGTCTCAAACTTACAAAAATCCATTTCTGAAGGTAAGTTGTACATTAAATCATTATTAGATGTACTCCTAGAGAAGTCTTGGAAAAGGGACCAAAGTTTCTGTGCTGTGAGGATAAAATACCCAGAGGTAGGAGCCTGAGTTACCTACTTAGGGGTGTCAAATCCTAGCTTTGATAACAGTCTCCTTTTAATGCTTCAGGATCTCATTTCCTAAACTCAGGAAATGTTAGAGCTAGAAGGACCTTGGATGTTCTTGGTCCCATTTTTTAACTTTACATTGGGGACCTAAGACCCCCAGAGAGGTAGGTGGCTTGTGCCAGGTCTGAGTTAGTAAGTAGCAGAGCCAGGACTGGAAAGGAGGTCTCTTGAGTGCCAGTTTCATGCTTTTTCCATTACAACGTGCATCTTCTCTTGACAGAAATGGAACCTGCATCAAAAGTCCCCTGGGAGATACCATGTGGGTTTTTTTTTTTTTAAGTGTGATGCATTTTTTATTCCACTTTGAAAAAACGTTGCCAAACTGTTCTCTAGGGAGTGAGCCTCTATAAGGAGAAAAGGGCTTCATGCTTGAAGCTCACAATGAATAATCATTCAACACCTAGGCTGCATCCCAAAGGCCAAAACCACCCTGGGGAAGATGATCAGACAGAGATCATCTAAACTGGGCTTGGGAGGAAGGGACCCCAAGAGAAGTGGAGTAACTTAGCAGGCAAGAAGTACTGGGGTAGGACTGGAAAGGGAGCAAGACTAGAGAATGGAAGAGCTCTAGGTAGTAGGGGAGATGCTCAGATCATCCCTACCTTCTGAAAATACAATATCATCTTTATGCATCTATAAAATATCTTTCCTTCATATCTGCTGAAAGCCCAATAACAGACTGGATGGAGACCCTTTGGTTATCCTAGGGAGCTAGGCATCCAGCACCTTATTATGTGTGGGGTTTTTTTTCATTCATTAAACCCTTCAGGAGCAGGGAACAGTGTGGGAGAGTAAAAGAGTCTGGATGGAAACAAACAAAAAGAAGAAAAAAAAAAACACCCAGAGATGAACAGAACTGAAACCTCAAGGGCGGGGGCGGGGGCAGGGGTGAGACAAGCAGTGTTGGTGCCCAGCTCAGCCTTAAGCCTGTGATCGGTCTCCTGAGGACAGATACAGTGTGAGGGTTTCCCACTTTGTCATAGAATACTCTCAACTGGGTTTCCTTTATTTACCAAAAAGCTAGTTCTACATTAATCTAAGCCTGCAGAATGAGCCTCGACATTCTACATGAACTACCAAAGTTGCAGATAGGACTTTTAAAAATTATTTTCTTTTCCAGAGAGTATTAGATATTGCCATATCTAGCATATTTCTTCACCTGTGGTAGGTGCTGAATAGACACTGGTTTAGTAGCCATCCAGTGGCTTGTTAATGGACTTCAGATACAGTACATGTTTGATACCAAGTTACTGGCTTGTGCATATTCAGGAAGCATGCTTCATGCATTTTCTTCTTCAAACAGTCTTGAGTACAAGAAATCTTTTGAGATCTCTAAGTGATTTGAGATATCAAATTTATCTCATTTTTTTTCTTTTTTTCACTGATAATTGAGAGAAGAGTCTTTTCAGCTATTCCTAGGAATAATGCAGCTTGATGTTTCTTACGTTTTTCTCTGCATAATCTGACCACAAAACAATTAAATGATGGGAAAGACCATACTCTTTTTCTGGACCAAGTTCGTGTTAATTCGAGAGCAAGTCTTCTGAGATCTACGTGTTACCCTAATGATGAGTGCAAAGACCCGGTAAGATGGAAAAAAAAAAAAGAGACAGGTCTTGCTTAAGTGTCTTACTAAGGGTCTTAGATCCTTGTCTCTGAATGCAGACTGTCCAGGTCCCTCTCAGATGACTACCTGCTGTCTGTGCCCAGGGAGCTCTGCAAACATAAGTACCTGCACACTCCTAGATATTCCAGAGTGTTCCCGGGAAGGGCCTTGAGTGCAATTTTGCAATGAATGAGCAATTCCTAGTTCTGCCAAATTTTCAGTTACGACTTCTTCAAAAGAGAGCATTTGAGAAAACAAAACCATTTCTACTCACATGAAAATATAGTCAACATAATGAAAAATGAAATCTCTATCCAGATAAGTATTAAATTTCCATTAACATTCAACAAACTCATCAACACCACAGGGGGCTTGTTGTGACCCCTGAGCCATTCCTGTCTCATCCAACAGGCCCCAGGCAGAGATAAGCAAACCAAACCCTGACATTTAAAATGAGACCACCCCCTCTCACAGGGAGGGATTTCTAGAAACATGTAAAGGTGTCATTATATTTCATCTGAAAGAAGTAAGATTCTAGGCAAAAAATTTTCTTTGTGACTTAAAATTCACTTTCAGTAAGTTTTACTTTTTTCTTTTATTTCTAATAAGTAGTTTTGAATAGAACACTCATGATTTTCTAATATATAGCCTTTTAAGCAATCCTAATGGTTCTTGTCACATAATAATAAAATAATAATAATATCATCATCGTCGTCACCACAGCTATTTCCAAATCCAAGGAACTATGCTTCCATGCTGTTTATTTGAGTACCTTAAACTGGATCTTCTTTGAAAACACTGCTATGTTTTGTGATGCATTTGAATTCAAGTGCTTAGAATTCAGTATCAACAGCAGCAAATGACCTTTTTAAATACATCCAATTTATTGAGTCCATTAGGTTTATGATAATAAATAAAACCTCTGCAATGCTGCATAGTAACAATAATGCCTTTCAAATGCTTCTGCACTTAATGACCAATTTCAGAGCATTAAATGTTGTTAACAATCAATTTCCTGGCTATCACTGTGCTTCAGTTTACAAATAGCAAATTATATAGGTCATAGTGTTACCTTTGCAGGCCAGTTGCAGAATTTATATTGATATTCTGTAGAATAATTGCCAGACATCCTATCATCATGAATTTTTTTTTTTAAATCTGATTCTCTGCAGGTTACTAGGCTCTTGCACTGACACTTCTCTAAGTTTCTCCCCCTCAGGATCAGATAATTAAAAAGGTACTGATGCAAAAGGAACCTGAACACCACATGGCTTGGCAAAGTGTTTCCATAAAGTCCTGTCCTGTAGCTGTGGATACAAACTCAAGCTGGTCATGTGCAGAACTCCAGCATGTTGGGCCCACTACCCCTCGGCACAGCCAAATGTTTCAGCAGCTGCCCTTTTGTCCTGTTTCTTAAATAAGCAAAGAACAGATACAAATTAATGACCTAGATTTATGGCAAAACATACTGCCTTCCCAGAGCAAATAGCCTTAAAAGAACAGATGCTAAAATCACATTTCTTACTCACAGACCCCCAGAGAAGATACTTCAGTGAGCACGTTGGTTTATATTCTATAGAAATTAATAATTGGTAGAAATGTAATGTTGTGCAATGTCATGCTTACTTCCGATTTCACGAGCTTCCGGGCATGGGCACCCAGTTTGTTCCCTGGTCTGTGGCTCCATTTTGCTCCAGGATCTTAGTTGTCTTATTTCACCTTTGCATTTTATTTGACTTTTTTGCTGAGATCAAAAGGTCTTTTTTTTTCTGGGATTTTAGATGATACTTAATGAATGGATTTAATTAATATCACTACTATGGTTTCTAAAGAATATGAGGAATGTCAGAAAATCTCCTTTGTTTTACTCTGAACTGCAGGATAGAATTGTAAGAAAATGGGGTTGTTTCTATCAAACTCAGTTTGAAATGTTTCTGCTTTTTTTCCCTTGGTTTTTGTTTTAGCCAGTGCCAACTACACATACCAAAACCTGATAGAAACAATGAAAACCTCACTGCTGATTTTGCATCCAGAAACTTAGCACTAGCTTCATAATTTATGGCAAATGGGACTGGAGCTAGGTCACCTCCAGGCAGGCATTAGAGTGAAAAGGTATGGCATGTCATTGGCCACACGTTGGGCATTCTCTTTATCACACACTGTACAATATTTCCAATCTTATTCAATAATTTAATATACATTTTCTTGTCAAGTTTCTTGGCAGCAGGCTATGCAGCTTGCAAGATGGACTGAGAATGCCACAGGTGGGCTGATTAGCGGGTGGCATTTCTGAATTCTAACAAGCTGTTAGCATTATGTCTGTTTGCTTTAGGTACAGATGTGAAATGATTTGACAGTAGATTTCAAAAGTGTGTGAGTACATTTTTGTATGTCAAACTATGGAAATACATTTTTTAAATTTCGCACATTGATGGTATATATTGTATTTATTAATTTCAGAAAGTATATGCCACTGACATGGCATAAAAATTACAAAGTGGTATCCATATGTATAAAATGAACAGATTGAATAAACATCCCACCCCCGGTTAATCAGAAAGTCTTATCTCGTGCTTCAGAGCAGGTCAGAGGTTGGACTATCTCAGCCAGAAAATAAGAGTCTTTGAAAAGTTTGTTTTAATTGGTTTTATGGTGTGATGGTGATTTTTTTAAAAGGAGGGGGAAAAAAAAGAAACAAAAGGGAAAACAACGACCACACACAGCAAATGGCATGCAGAACGTTTGCCCGTCACATGAAGCAGTGACATCTGCCCTTGTCTAAAATTTCAAAGGTGATTTCAGGATTTCTCAAGGGAAGTCTGCTTGACATATGAAAAGGAAATTTAAAATAAATCTTAGAAATTTAAATTTTGGTATACACTTGAGGCTACAACACAGACTGGGAACCAGAAAGACACACCCAAGTTAGTGAGCAGGTGAAGCTGGGCTGGGGGAAAGGGAGGCTGGCTTTCTGAGGGCGGGCCAGACACTGCACAGGAGGAATTCAAGGGGTGTATCGGGGCTCAGGTTTGCGGGGACAATTCTGCTTGGAGGCTGCGGCAGACGATGATTCCTCCACCGCCTGGGGCTGCCTTCGCTTAGCAGCCCAAGGAACATCGTCCCACTAGCAGTAGCCACGCCTCTACCTGAGGAAGAGCTTTCCACAGGTGTGGATGGGAGGGTGGTAGAACCTGAGAGTCCCTCGGTCACATTCCAGCAGGGGCAGAAGGAAGTCCTCAGAATCTAAGCATTGCAGACATTCACCATAATCCCACTTCTTACACAGGAAACCCTAGAGTGGACACCATGGATTGCAAGGAGGAGGAAGCCCCAGACAAACATTGGTCAGAATTCTGCCACCTTCGGGCACAGATGGAGGCTACAGGATGGCCGTGCCAGCCAGCACATCTATCATCAGGCCTGAGACGTCATCGCAGCAGGCACCAAGCAAAGAGGATCAGATTTTGTCTCCATCAATACCATGGATGTTAAGGGCGCAATACGATCTTCTAAAGAATAGTGAGTGAGATCCTCTCATTTTAAAGACAAAGAACCTGTGGCTTACAGAGGGTGCATGTCAGATCACTTTGCAAGCAGAGTTTGGTGTGTTCATCCCGGCAGCGCTACAGGGTGAGCTGAAAAGCCTGCTTCGCAGGTGAGCTGTTTGTTCGTGGCCACACGAAACTCCGAGTCCACTGTGGCAAGGTCATGACTAAGTAGCTTCACAGTAATAACATTCATTCAGCCCGTACTTATGGGACACTGACTTTGCATGGCACTTTTCTAGGTGCTACGAATAAGCAGTGAATAAAATTGACAGAAATCCCTGCCCATGGGAGCCTGCCTCCTGGTGGGACAGACCAGAGATAAACATGATGGAGAAGTGTCTGGCATAGTATTTTAGAAGTTAAAGGGCTCTGGAGAGAAATGCAGCCATCAGGGGTGATTCAGGGCGTGGTGAGTGGAATGACGGTGGTCAGGGAAGCCTCCCTGGAAGAAGAGGCAGTGTCCCCTAGGCACTTCCATCCATTTCAATGACAACAATTTTAAATAAAAATCATCATCATCTCAGCTCTTAACCCTTAGAGACTATTTTCTTGTCTGTTCAAATTAATTTTCCTCACAAAAGGCCTTTGGCTACTAAAATAATCTCTTACATTTCTTATATATTCTACCTTCTTGAATATACCCAAACCTTAAGAGCAACAGGAAGAAGAGTACAGTAAGGATCCCATATGGAGCCTTCAAGCCTCACCTGAATGAGGGTCTGAGTTGTCTCCCCTTATCCTCCATGCCCGGATGCTGTGGGTGCTTAGCAAAAATCTCTTGAATGCTAAAAGGCATTTTCATCAGAAAAGGAAAGTGGATAGCCAAGGAAAATTATTTGTAATTTTACCTTCTCAATACAATGGTAATGTGAGTTCGTTCCTCCTCCATCATACAACCTATTCCAGAAATAGCACATGCAGGAGGAATGTGAAGCCGGCTTCAGAAGGCAGGGGGCCAGCAGAAGACCTGTCTCTCCTTGGTCAGCATCCTGGGAGGGGGTTATACACCAAAAATGCACTGGGTGTTATTCCTGGCTGATGGGCTTTGATGTCTCCTACCATCCGGGGACCCTTAGGGAGAAGTCAGCCTCCACAAACATGGCCTGACTCATGTACTGGTCCAGCTGCTGCTGGTAGTTTCAGCCTCCCTGCTGGAGCCCAGCTGCTCAGACAGCCATCGCGTGTCTTCTGACATCACTCACCCTAATGGTCAGTCAGTCTCCAAGACCCAGCAATAATTCCTGGGGACTTGAAGCTCCTCCTAGGGACTTTTGCCTCCCTACCCCCAACATCACCATGCACCATACTTTTAAAGAGCCCAGTGATGAGGTAGATACCAGCCTACATTTATTTTCAGCACAAGAGAAAAAAAGTCTTCCTTCAGAAACAACACTGATATTATTAAAGAGCATTTCTCCATTGCAACATGCCCATCTCTGGGCAGGAAGAGAATGCCTCTGGCTTGTCTTGTGGAGTACCGGCGCTTGAATGATGCATTTGGAGAGATAATGGATTTGCGCTGATCCATCCCCACTCCCAGCTTGCCTGATCCCCTGTGACCAGTGGCAGGCATTTGCGAGACAGCTGGCAGGGTGAGGGGTGCAGGCTGAGGCTGTGCTAGAGCTCAGTGGCCTCTACACGGATCAAAGATTCATTAGCATCCCGCTCTCACCAAATCAACTTATTGGCTCAGACAAGCTGTACAGCTTTAAACCTTTAGACAGCTATAAAATTTGTCAACGAGGCAGGGTTAGGATTTGATTTTTGACAGGCCTCACCCAAAGGCAAAAAGGTACACAGTCCCAAAGCCACACATATTGCATATCCTGTAATCCTAGGGTTTTTGGCAAATACAAATTAATACTTATTTTCCAAAGTACCAAAATAATAACTCTGGGTTATAAAACCATGACAAATAGGCCACAAGAAAATGCAGAAAATATCTCACCTGGAAGATCTGGTGACAAACTATTCAAAATATGACTTGTGGTTTGTGATGTTTTGAGAATTTCCTGAAAGATTTATAAGATTGCAGAATTTACAGTGGGGCTGTGAGTGTTTCCTGGTCTACTGACGGTGAGTTTGTGGGGCTCAGTAAACAAAATGAGAGCTGGGAACTCCAAAGATACGGAGTCTAATTTAGATTTTACCCCTGACTTACTATGTGTCTGGTAGAAGTTATTTTATGCCTCTGTCTCCTAATTTTGTCAGAAATAAGATAGGAATCACAATAGTCAGCTATTTACCCTTTGGGTAAACTGTGGAAAGAAAAAATTTTTAAACCTTGAAAAATCTCTTTATGAAATATAAAGGTCTAGCTAGAAGATAAGGAGCATAGCTTTCATTTATAAGGGAAACTTCACTGCTGATGTGGAAAACTTTACATTTTGGCCATGTACATTTGACCATCCTGACAATTCTGTGTGGACTGTCTGGTCTGCTAGAAATAGTGAAGGTTCCAGCTTTTCTGCTGCTCATTTCCCTTTTAAGAATCCTTCAGTTCCCATAATGAAAAGGCAGCAGCTTATTTTCCAGTCGGAGCTGATGCGATCTGTGTGTATCTCAGGTACGCACAGCACAGGGAACCATGCAGGCTCGGTGATCCCGTTCCCCCATGAGCCTCCAGCAGCGATGTCAGCCATGGAGCTGGCACGGTGAGAAAACTGCTAGGACTGTGGCCCTGGTGGCTCGGGTCTACCTGCCCAGTTCATGGAGATGTTACACCTGTGACAGCCAGACTCTTGTTTTGTGATGTCAAATATAGTTACTGGGGACGAGGGAAGATGAACAGTTAGTTAGATCCCAAAAGGAAATCATGGAAGCTCTGTACAGATCTTTAAAAAAAAAAAAAGCTTTTAAAAAACCTAACATTGCAAGGAGTGCAAGCAGGAAGCAGCTGTTTGGTGGATGCAGTAATGGGTGGCTGGTCTGGTGAGCAGAGCCGAGGAGATGGCTCTGTGGTCCTGGGCAGCAGCGAGGATGCCCTGCCGTGGGGGTGGGAGCGAGAGTCAACGCCATAAATCAAGTCAGGAATCCCAACCATTGCATTTGCAGTGAGGGTCTGCTTCTCGGTGGGCTGCATTTTCTCACTCATAATTCTCCTCAGTGGAAGAGAGGAAAAAGAGAGGAAACTTCAGGACCATTTTTATGATGAGCCTACTGAGGGACACATCGAATTAAACACTGCTCACTTTAGAGCTGACCTCGAATGAAGGACCTTCTTCTGCCTTTTCCTTTTTGCTAAGCATGTAATTAGGCACTTGAATTACTAACCATACTATATATGACAGATAATGGGTGTACAGTTGTTTATATGACTTAAAATCGACTTAAAATTGGAGAGGCTCCCTCTATGAGTCCTTTGATGTTTTCTGAGCCTAGACATTTCAGATTCCCGATTCACATCTTCTATATAGTGACTCCCTATACACTGTTCTATGCAAGTTAAATAGTATGCCTACTATTAGCATTTTTAATAGTTTAAAATCTTCCATTTGACTATATATAAATTAGATTTTTCAGATGATTTGCCACGTATTCATACTCATCTACACAAGGTTAAATTTATATCAGACTAATAATCCAGTTCATTTCTCTGGCGATAATAAAATATGTATAAGGGTGTTTAGTGAACATGTTTGCACATCCAGATTGAGCATGTTGCTAGTGTTGGGTTTTTTTAAATTCTATACGTTTTACTAAATATAGTCTACCAAAAGCAAAGTCTGCTTTAATTTAATTGTGCTCTTAAAAAGATCCATCATCTGCCAGGAATTAGTTACAGTAACATTAGAATTTGAAACTATAGTCGGCAGAAGAAAAATCCCAAATGAAAGAAATGTCTCCAGAGGGATGCAGAAATGTATCCACTTGCCTTCCTTTTCTGTGCTGGGCAGGTCACAGTTAATGGTGAAAGGAAAGGATTTGGAGACAACCTGGTGTTCTGGGAGGTGAGCGGAGGGCTTTGCCGAGCACCGTGGGATGACGCTTCCTTCTGATGCTGATACAGAAGGAAGGTCACCACCACGCCAGGACAGGAGCAGCAGGGGCAGCTGCCACCCCCACTGGCACATGCCACTTGACTCGGAGCCTAAAGATGACAGAACAGAGCCATAGGAAAACAGAAGAATTCCATTAGCCGGAGCAGTCATCCTTCAGGAGAGGCGAGCAGGCTTCAACCTGCCAGAGTTGCATGAGTAATGAACTAGGCCCCAGGAAATTTATGGGTTCCACACTTTTCAGCCACCCTACAAGGTTTCCCTATGCCGATCAGCAATTTAACACGTATGCTTGTCTATTGGCCGCTCCACTGACAGGCTGAATGGGCGACTTGGAAAGCCGAATCGCCTCTGTTGGGGAGAGGCTGCCTTCCTCAGTGAGGAGAGCTATGCTAACATTTAGTACAGAAAAGGAGAGGAAGAGGAAAAAGGAATAAAAACAATACAGGCAGCAAGGATGCAAAGAGAGGGAATGTTAGACGCTGAAGTTAGTTTAGTGCCGAGTGAGAGAATAGACGATCAGCAACAAGAATCCCACCTGCCCTCCTCAGGAGAGTTTTGCGGCTTATTCAGAAAAAGACTATGGAAAGGGGAAATGAAGATGCACAAAGGAAAAAGAAAACCACCAAGCAAAGGAAAGAATGACCATAGCGTGAAGATAAAATGTGAGGCCTCACCCAAAAGTCAGAAAACGCGAGGTACCACAGGAAACACTGCAGGAAGGGTGGCCTAGGTGCAGAAATATGTAAACGGGAAAGTCAGAGAACAATAGAAAAAGCAATCAAAAGGAATTTAAATCTCAGCTAATGTAAGTAAAATTATTTGGCAATGTCATCTTCTGTTACCCAGACATCTGGATAATTCAAGGTTGACCTGGAAAACCTTAACTGCGCCAGTAAGTGCTCATAGGTGAACACAGCCAACTACTGCCCTGAAGACTGAGAGGAATTCTTGTAACTTCAAGCCATCGTGAGCTTCAATTCTTACGTTTGGCTAGAAGCCCATTTTCTCTGGTTGAGTGCAGAGCTGAAGAGCCTGGGTCCTGAGTCACATGAGTTTGCATTTGGATGCCAGCTCTGCTCCTTACTAGTTGCAGGACTAGTTATGTAACTAGTTATAATTATAAGCAAGTTGCTTAAAGCTCAACTGTACAATGGGGCTAATAATAGTAACTCAGTCTTAGGATGTGATGAGGGTAAGTGAGACAATGGATGGAAATCACTTAGCACAATGTCAGGCTCACAGTAAGTGCTTCACACATCTTAGCTGCTGTTTTATTATAACAATTCCACTCTGTATGAGGAGATATAAAAGATCTACCCGTTAGCCCAAATATAGTTACCATATCACTTATGGCTATTACACACTTATTTTCCTGGGAGGCTCAGTTGTGTCTGCCTTGAAGATGGAATACATGGGAGGTGGGGTAGACAGGCCAGGAGGGGAGGGAGAATTTGATCGATTGAGTATTACAAGGAGGTAGGCTACAGTTCATTTTCATTAATATTTCCACTATGATGCCTTATAGTGCATTTAGACACAAAGTCATATTTGTAAATTTGTTCCCATCATAAAATGGAAATCCACTCCCACTTTGTTTTATGTCTCCCAATACTGAGGTTTCAGTTTTTTAAAATAACTCCACATACAGCCAGTCACCTCCAGCAGAGCATGAAATTCTCAAACTATTTTTAAAACATTGTTTAGCCTAAATTCCCCTCTAAAAATAATACGAAAACAAAGTAAATACACACTAAAAAACTCTGAAGCGCACAGCCTAATTTTCGTGGACCACCAACTCAGGGGCAGCTGGAGACAAGCTAGCTCTCAAGGACTCGGGCCTCGCTCTTGCCCATTGGCGGGTGGCTGCGGGTGGACATCAGCGTGTACGGATTCGCAAGGGCAGAGAACTAAGTCGTGGGGCAGACAGTGAAGAGGAAGCTTTGTGATGTAACCAGGGGCTTCTGCAGACCCCACATAAATACCTGTGGGATAGGAGGCTGACTCCCCAGCCTAAACAGGACTTGAGGGGACCTGCAGGTGAACCTTAGGATATAGAGACATTTGCAGTCAGAATTTGATGTCTTTTTTAGAAAATGGTGCGTAACAGCCCAGAGTCTCCCCACACAATGCAGGAGCAGGCACCGTCGGAGCCCTTCAAATACATCCTTCCCCAGGACCAACCCTACTTAGCGTGGAGGAGTTGACAAAAATCACAGCCCAAGATGGTATGACAGCAGCTTGATTAATAACGATTATCACAACAGATGGAAAACTGTAGACAAAACTTTCCATAGAATGAGTCTACCACAAAATTTCTTGATGAGACAGAAGGATGGTTAGCTATTGCAGAATTATTCCTTACTTAACAGAATAAACATGCTGAATTTCTACCCACCCTTTTTGAAAATTGTCACAAATTTCCAGTGACTTACACGTGCACCTCAGACCCCTCATTGACTCCTGACAGGCACAGCTTCTGCAGCCCCAGGTGATACTTTGAAGGGCCATGGGGTGTGCGTCTGAAAAGTGTGTGCGTGCACATGTCCCTGAGAAAAAGCCACAGTCGCACTGTGGTCCTAGTGGGTCGTTTTTCCAATGGGGACACGAGCCTGGGCCTCTGCAGCTGAGAGAAGCGAGTTGCACACCCATCCCCAGGACATTTAGGGATCATTTGGGAAGTTGTGCTCATCCTTGCATTTTGTTGTTTAATTTTGTTTACAGAGCAAATAGCCTCAGCAGACGCTAACCATTAATTCTGGAAAACAGAGCCAGAGTCTCTTTTTATTCTCTCCCTCCGCATGCGGCCCAGCTCAGCAGGGACTGGGAGGGACTCTGCCCTCCTCCTTCTGCCACTGCTGGAAGGGAAGGAGCCCTGGGTCCCCTGACACGTGCTGCAGGACAGAGGGCCCAGCAGACCCAGCGGGCGGGAGGGCTGCAGCGCACTGGCTGCCAGACGAGGGAGGCCGCAGCAGCCAAGACAGCAAGAAGCAGGAAAGCCTCCTGTTTGGGACCCAGAGAGCCTTCCAGTGCCACGTCCAGAGTGCCAGGAGGTGCCCAAGTCTTCAAACACCACCCCCTCTCTCGTTCCCATGCCAAGGGGGAGCACCCTTCAGCAACTTTGCCTAATTACCCTGGTTTCCTGAGAAGCCAGAAAACCCCCCTCAGCTGAGTTGTCCACAGATTGAGCCTGAACTGCTAGCAGATTCCTGTCATGTATACCACTCAGGGTATTAATTATACCACTGAACACTCTCTGATCCTGCCCCACTGTTGAAGAACCAGAATCAAAAGGAGAATGAGTTTGCTAAGCAAACCTCAACACACGAAGCTTATCGGGGAGAGCCTTTGGGCAGTGGAGAGGGAGAGCCACCGTGTCTCTGCACCGGTCTGAATTAAACTACTGGTCACCAGACAGTCCTGGGGAGGACAGAGGCTGAGCCAGAAGGACTCTGAGTTGGACCAGGAGATCTGGGTTCCAGTTCCTACCTCTACTCTCACCCTGAAGCCCTGGACTAGTCACTCACTGTTGCTCAGTTTCTACGACTGTGAAACTTGAGTAAGGAATTCACACACGTGTCATAGGAATGCATCGGATAGCAAAAGTGAGAGCTCTGTGTAGACTCAAAGGTGCCGAAGACATGCGGCCTTTGTCTCTTTCTGGACTGCATGGCTGTGTTTCCTCGGCATGGACCATTTGGATGGAGGAGCAGGTCAGGGATGGAGGTACCCACTCGGGCTCGGGCCATCCCCTCTGTGATCGTGTCTTCTTACTTGGCCCCTCGATTGTGAGACTGCCAAGACCGACCCTGAAAACATAGGGCAATATGCATTTTGTATGAAATCACTAAGTGCAGTATGGTCAGGATTAAATGTAGTTTTGGGATCAAAGAGACTATTTAAAACCTTTCTCTGCCACTTGCTGTGCAACACTGGGCAAATTAACCTCACTAAGTCCCCATTTCCTCGACTGAATAATGGAAGCGATAATGGCATTGCCTGCTGTTGGGTGGTGGCGATGGGAGAATGGGAGAATGGTAAGCATTCGCCCCAGGACCTGGCACAGGGTCAGGGTCCATAAATGCTACCCAGTCTTTACACTGCGGAGTCCAGAGCACACATTCTGGCTGTTCTGTCTGTAAATCTGTAAATACAGTGGGCATTGTGGGATATGGGAGTGTTCAGCCATTCATTTGAGCTACTCTTTCAAACCATTCAAGGTTTAGTCCAAATGCTACCACCACCATAAAACCTTTCTAGATACAGTCCCAAACCCTGCTTCCCAGGCTGTCCTAATTTAAGTGTTGGCCTCACGGACTAAGGCCTGTGCAACAGGAAAGGGCCCCACACTTGGTTTAATCCTTGGCTATTGTTGTCTTTTTGAACAAGGAACCTGCATTTTCATTGTGCACGGAGCCCTGTTAATTACATAGCTGGGCCTGGCTAAAATACTTTGTTTTTGCCTCAACTCTGCCTTGTAAATTTTATAATTTGTTCTTAACATGCCTTTTAGAATACAGCTGATTTGCATTTTTCATGGATTCCTTACTATGCTTTTTGGTGGTGATTTCCCTGTTTGAAATGGCCCCCAAGCATAGTCAGTAAATGCTATGCAGTGTTCCTAAGAAGGCTGTGTTGGGCTTTATGGAGGAAATAGGTGTGTGAGGAAAGCTTTGTTCAAGCATGAGTTATAGTACAGCTGGCCATGAGTTCAATATTAATGAATCAATGTTGTACGTTAAATAAGGTGTCTTTAAAACAAGTTTATGTATTGGCTGACTGATGAAAATGTTGTGGCCAGAGGTTCCCAGGAACCTAACCTGTGCATCCTGTAGGAGGAATAGTTCAGTATTCACTTAGCAGTGTTTGCAGTGGTTTTATGGACAAAACCACCACTAATCATGAGAATTGCCTGTTATTGTTTTAAGGGTGGTGACTGTTTTATTTATATTCTCATTTTCCCATCATCCTGTTTTCCTTTCCCCAGTGCCTACAAGAGTTCCATGAACACCCTGGATTCAAAAAAAGTTAACTGAACTAAGTTATGATTCTGGCTTGAAGAAGCATTTACAGCTGATTGTCAATTTTGATATTTTACTGCTTGTTCCCTATGAAACTGGAGTCCCCTTACAATATGGTGGTTATATGAAAGACTGCTCCACAGAGCAAAAGTTGTAGGTTAATCTCGGTGTTTTCCTTGGTGAAATGAAAAAGAGCACAGCAGTGAATGGTCAGGGACAAAGGCACGTACATTCTTCATTATCTCCAACACAATGTTGACAACCTAGACTTGAAATTTGGTAAGAAGAAAGTTGTCATGGAGTTCTAAAGGATACATAACAAGCAAAGGGGCCTGTATTTTTAGATAAACAATTTTGGGTATCAGAGAAATTTCTATCTTGAGTTCCTCTCAACTGAACCATTTCCAAGAGGTTAGCTGGAATAAAGAGCCTGGCAATAAATGGCATCCACTACTTGGGACATGGGCTATAGACTTCTAGAATAAGTAACTTACTTATCATCTGCTACAGCAGATAGGATTACTGGATCCCAGACTGGGAGTGCCTAAGGGTCTGCACAATGTAGAAGTGGGTGAAATAACTTGCCCCAGTTAGCAATAGGATGATGGTCATGCCCATTCTATCATAGATGAGATGGTCTCCAAATCTGAAACATGTATTTTCTATTGGCTGAGTTCAAAACCTTCTACTGAAGATCTATCATGATCCTCCTTGGGAGGAAAA
>JAVSCE010018274.1:0-56611 GCA_032199065.1 Smutsia gigantea
CCCTAACCCTAACCCTAACCCTAACCCTAACCCTAACCCTAACCCTAACCCTAACCCTAACCCTAACCCTAACCCTAACCCTAACCCTAACCCTAACCCTAACCCTAAACCCTAACCCTAACCCTAACCCTAACCCTAACCCTAACCCTAACCCTAACCCTAACCCTAACCCTAACCCTAACCCTAAACCCTCACCCTAACCCTCACCCTCACCCTAACCCTCACCCTCACCCTCACCCTCACCCTCACCCTCACCCTCACCCTAACCAACAACCCTCACCCTAACCCTAACCAACAACCCTAACCCTAACAACAACAACAACAACTACCCCAACAACCCCAACAACAACCCTAACAGCCCTAGCCCTAGCCCTAGCCCTAGCCCTAACCCTAACCCCTAACCCTAACCCTAACCCTAACCCTAACCCCTAACCCTAACCCCTAACCCTAACACTGTGTTCCAATCCTCCATGTCTTAAATTTTAGGCATATTTATTACAATCTGAAATCTCAAAATTCTTAAATCCCTAAGCTCTGATTATTCCCAAATTAAAGCTACTAAAAAGACTAAGCACAGTTACAAGAAAAAAGACCAGGAAAGAAACATGTTTTACTTACATACATTAGCAATGAATAATTACGAAAGGAATTTTTAAATCCATAATGTCAACATTAATAAAATCCTTCCGAATAGACTTAATCAAGTTGCAAGTCTTGTACATTGAAAATTGTAAAACATTTATAATAAAAAAACTAAAGAAAACCTAAATAAATGTAAGGCCCTGCCATGGTGATAGCACTAAAATAGCAAATGGCACAAATGCTACCTAAAGACTCAGTGCATTTCCTATGAAAATTCCCAAAGCCTTTTTGGAAGAAATGCACCAGCTGATCCTGTCACATAAGAAATTTCAAGGGAACCCCCAAAAAGCCCTTAAAAAGAACCTTTAAAAAGAAAATCAAAGCTGGAGGTGCAGGCCTCACAAAATCAAATCTTAGTACAAAGTAACAGTAAACACTGTGACACTGGCATAAAGATACACAGTTGACCCTAGGACAACAGGTATATGAACTGCACAGGTCCACTTAAACAGTTTTTCTCCAACAAATCTATTGGAAAAATGTTAATTCAACATTTTGAAACATTTGCTTTTGTCTAGCTTACCTGTTAGAATACAACACCAAACATGTATAATGTACAAAATATGTATCAATTGACTGTATTATTGGTAAGTCTTCCAGTCAAAATAGGCAACGAGATTTATGATAATACTTAAGTTTTGGGGGAGTGAGATATTTTATGTGGATTCTGACTCTGTGGAATGTCAGCTACATAAATCCCCATGTTGTTCAAGCGTCAACTGTATGTATAGATCAACAGAACGGAGGGGAAAGCCCAGACGTGACCCCAACCATCTACAGTCAATTGGTTTCTGACAAGGGTGGACAACATTAAATTAGGGAAAGAATGGTATTCTCAGCAAATGGTTCTGAGCAAATGGCTGTCCATGTGCAGAACAATGAAACTGAACCCTTAACTCATATCATACAAAAAGTAACTCAAAACAGACAAAGGGCTTACATTATAGGTAAAATTATAGACTCTAGAAGAAAACATGAGGATAAACGTTAATGACCTTGGATTTAGCCATGGTTCCTCAGATCTGACACCAAAGGACAAGCAACAGAAGAAAGCATAAATTAGACTTACCCCAAATAAAAAACTTTTCGGCATCAAAAGTCACCAACCAGAATGTGAAAAAAAACAACATAATGGAATAAAATATCTATGCCTAGTACATCTGACAAGAGCCTGTTATCCAGAAAACACCACAAACTCGTACAGGGCAACAAGACAACACCCCAATTTTTAAAGTAGATGAAAGACTCGAGGTAAGACATACAAACATTCAACAAACACATGAGCAGGCATCACACAGCATTAGTTGCCAAGAAAATGCAAAGTAAACCACAGTGACACCCCTGCATACATGGCAATGGCCACACTCAGGAAAACTGAAAATCATATGGTGCCAAGGATGTAGAGGAATTGAAGCCCCTAAACTTTGCTTGTGGAAATGTAAAACGTGCAGCCTGTGTACAACAGTTTGGCTTTTCCTGATAAAGATAAAATACAATTACCTAATTGTGGGTAAACACCCAATCCTAGATAAATACCCCAAAGAAATGAAAATGCTGCTCAAACAGAACCGGGCCCATGGGTTCTTGGCAGCACTGCTCACCACAGCAAAAAGGTAGAAACAACTCAAATGCCCATTAAGGTGTGAATGGATGGACAAAATGGGGTTGATCCATAAACTGCATTATTCTGCCATATAATGAAATAAGTAAAAATGGTCCACAGCCACATTGAAAACAGTACTGCGGGGAGGGCATCCCCAGAAACTCAAACATAAAATTAACATATGATCAGCAATTCCATTTCAACAAGGACATCTGCCCAAAACATATCAAAGCAGGGACTTAGACATTTGCACACCCATGTTCACATCTGCATGACTCACAACAGCCAAAAGGTGGAGATGACCCAGCTGTCCACAGACAGACAAATGGATGGTCAACGTGTTGTCTCTACACGGTGGAGTAAACAAGGAAGTCGTGGCACCTGCTACATGGATGGACCCTAAAGCCATTATGCTCAATGAAATGCACCACGCAGTGCATTTATTATGTTTAGTGAGGTGCACCACACAGACAAGTATTATGTGATCCCACGCATGTGAGGTCCTGGAGAGCCCAAGTGAGGTGAAGTCTCTGGAACACTTCCAGGAAAAGGAAACGGGATCAGAATGGAAAGATGTGTGCACATAGCTGGGGTGGGAAGTGACAGCTGCAGTGGGTCTGTGCACTGGATTAACGTGTGGAGGCCCTAATAAGTCCTTCATTTGGGGTCAGATGGTGGCTCCCTGGAAACGTGTCTCTATTTGGAGTAGGGGCCAAGAGGATGTTGTGTGAAGCAGCAGTGTGCTAAAGTGGGAGGCTGGACAATTTGTGTAAGGAGTGTTTCACTGACACTGCAAGTTTTCTGTATGCTTGAAATTGCTGGAAAGTAAATTACTTTGCAAAACAACCATGTCAGTCCTGACCAGAAAAGCAGAGCAGGCATCACACCCCACCACAGAGGCCAAGCCCTCCCCAGTCCAGTGCACCTGAAGTGCGGTGCTACTCACCTTGCAGGGGTTCAGGTGTGATTAGGAGGTACCTGGGAGGCTTCCTCTGTAGCCACTGGACCTTGGGTGCTGGGATGACCTAGAGTAGAAAGAGTGGAATTTTTTAATTCCAGATTTCCACACCACTCCACCAAACACCTATTAGAACTAAAAAGGAAAACAAATGGATGAACAAAGTGTCTCTACATGGTGGAGTAAACAAGGAAGTCGTGGCACCTGCTGCATGGATGGACCCTAAAGCCATTATGCTCAGTTGAAGTGCAACACACAGACAAGTATTATGTGATCCCACGCAAGTCAGGTCCTGGAGAGCCCAACTAAGGTAAAGTCTGCAGAACAGTTTCAGGAAAAGGAAACGTGATCAGAATGGAAAGATGTGTGCATACAGCTGTGCGGGAGGTGACAGCTGCAGTGGGTCTGTGCACTGGATTATCATGTGGAGGCCCTAATAAGTCCTTCATTTGGAGTCAGATAATGGCTCCCTGGAAATGTGTCTCTATTTGGGGTAGGGGCCAATAGGATGTGTGAAGCAGCGGGTGTGCTAAAGTGGGAGGCTGGAGAATTTGTGTAAAGAGTGTTTGCACTGACACTGCAAGTTTTCTGTATGCTTGAAATTTCTGGAAAGTAAATTACTTTGCAGAACAACCATGTCAGTTCTGACCAGAAAAGCAGAGCAGACTTCACACCCGTCACAGAGGCCAGGCCCTCCCAGTCCAGTGCACCTGACGTGGGGCGCTACTCACCTTGCAGGGGTTCAGGTGGGATTAGGAGGCACGTGGGAGGATGCCCTGCAGCTGTTAGGCAGAAAGACAGAAATGAGCAAGATGAAAAGGAGAAAGGGATCCCCAAAGATGACTTAGGAGTTGCAAACAGAACCAGAAAGCCAGAAATGACTCAAAGAGTTAATCAGATGAAGCCACAGGGTCCAAGAGTGACTCAGGAAATGTCCAGGGTCCCCCCAGATAAGAAACATTAGAGGCACAGGCACAGCACAGCCCCTGTCCCCATTTCACCAATCAGAACAAGCCTAGAGAGCTGACTGCTGTCAATCAAGGACCTCTCTGCCCTGCCAAAACCACATAAAAGAAGCCTCAGAATGGGCATCCAGGCCTGCCTCTCTTATCTTAGGCAGGTCTGCTATGCTACTCTATGCAGACACGGAACCAAGTCCTTTCCTTCCCAACACTGGGCCTTGGGACGCCCTGGAGTAGAAACAGAGGAATTTTTTTATTCCAATTTCCTCAACAATCCACCAAACACCTATTAGAACTAAAAACGAATTTAATAAACTTGCAGGATACGAAATCAACATACAAAAGTCGTTTACTTCTGTTCACTGATAACAAACCATTAGGAAGATACATTAAGAAAACAATGCCCTTTACAACTATCATAAAGAATAAAGTACTTAGGGACAAACTTGACCGAGGAGGCTGGAAGCCTGAGCTCTGAACACTGTGGCCGGGACGAGCTAGGTTATTACAAGGCTCCTCCGCCCACAGCAACCTGCAGACTCCATGCACTCCACCGAAATCCCATGGCACTTCTCACAGAAGCAAACACACTACAGGCTGGACGCAACCACACGGGACGCCATCCCCACAGCCGTCCTGGGAAAGCAGAGCCGGGGCGTCGCTCCCTGACCTCCTGCTACACTGCGGTGCTGCAGCAACCGAGACCCCGCGTGGCGCCCAGGCAGATGCGGGTGTGGAAACGAGACTCCAGGCGCCCTCCACCTCCCCAAACCCGCTCTGCCTGAGGAGCCGGCTCACGAGGCCCCAGGCACAGGCCGCCGGTGGGGGCCGCCCTCGGGGAGCCGAGCTGGGTCAGCGCCGCGCTGTGCCCAGGGGGCCGCCCAAGAACTCTCCTAGAGAGCTGACTGCTGTCAATCAAGGACCTCTCTGCCCTGCCAAAACCACATAAAAGAAGCCTCAGAATGGGCATCCAGGCCTGCCTCTCTTATCTTAGGCAGGTCTGCTATGCTACTCTATGCAGACACGGAACCAAGTCCTTTCCTTCCCAACACTGGGCCTTGGGACGCCCTGGAGTAGAAACAGAGGAATTTGTTGGAGACCATACGAAATGAAATGAAGGTAGACATGGGCTTTACAACTTACACCAAAATTCACTCAAAATTCTACATAGACAAATTTTAGATGCAAAATTATGAAAATTCTATGTAAAAGCAAGAAAATATCCACAATCTTGCTGATTAATTTGAACACCCAACACCAAAAGCCTATCCACAAAAGAAAAGTAATTAATCATGTGGGCTTTATAGAATTAAAATTTCTACTGTAAAAGACCTTGTTCAGAGAACCCAAGCACAAGACACAAACTGGGAGAAAATACTTGCAAAATACCTATTTGACAAAGGATTTGTACTCAAGATATACAAAAATCCATAAAACAAAAAAGAACCATTAAAAAATATTTTACCATTAAAATATAAGTCTCACCTTAGGATCCAAGAATTGTGCCTCCAGTGTTTAGATGCTTTAAATATATAAAGAATGAAGACTGTGGCAAGAGTGGGCAGGTTCCTGCACTATGTCCCAACAAAACCCACCATGTGGTTTTACACAGCAGCTCTTTTCATAATGGCTAAAAACTTACGGATATCAGAATGTTCTTCAGTAGATGAGTGGATAGTTAAATTGTGGTATATCCATGGGAACAGGAGTAGAATATGCCAGCCAAAAATATGCCTCTTGGGCACAGGATTACATTGGACTAATTTTTTTAAACAGCAGACAGAGAAGAATCTCTGGAAATTGAGCAGAATTTGTCCTGTTATGAGGAGCATTTGTATTTATAACGGAAATCCATGTGTGTAAGGGTGCTTCCCTCTGTACCAGGAGTGAAAAGAAGACTAAACCCCTAGAAACTATCAGTGGAGGTTGGCCTGGGTTCAAACTTGCTTGACAACCATACACGTGTGTTTATTCTGCTTTGCCTGATAACCTCCCAGTTAACTACCTTCATTCCTCCCCTAACACCTTTGTTTTTAGCTGAAAATGGCATTTACAGTGGCAACTTGGGTCATTTTGTGGAGCTACTCAGTGTTCCTGGGCATCTCCCATGCACACAGGAAATACACATGTCACTACATTTCTGTCTGTTTTTCTCCTGTGGAGCATTCTCTTATTCTAGGCAGGAGGAGTGGCTTTCTCAGGCAAGAACCTAGAAGGGCAGGGGGAAATTATTCTCCCTCCCTTACACAACCAGTGAAAACTATTCAGCAACAGAAAGGAAGGAACTGCCAACCGGGCAGAGACATGGGTGAGTCTGTGTGTGTGATCCTACGTGAAAGTAGCCAACCTGAAGAGGCCACACACTGTGGGACCCTGATTACATGACGCTCTGGACAAAGCACAGCTACAGAGGCGGTAAACGGATAATAGTGGGGGAGTTTGGAGTATCCCATGAGACACTGATGGAAAAAAAACTCCACAAGATTGAGTATGTGAAAGGAAACAAGCCAGTGGAAGGAGCTTGGTGCAGAGAGAGTGGGAAGACCTGAGCAATCAAACACTAGATTTCACTAAAAACCTCCAACAGCGATCCAGGCGCGCACACTAACAAGAAATGATTACATGGGTTTGGGGTTTTTTTTTTTTTGGTAAATAAATGGGGCTGAACAGACCTATTCTATGCAGAGCCATTCCAAATAATTGATGTAGACTCTCAGCCATTGAAAAGTAATCCAGGACCATATGGGTTTACAATTACCAGCTGAGTAGTAACTGACCTTTAACAAACCCTGATTTTATTATCAAAGCTTGGTAAATTTACACATTTATCTAATGTAGGGTGTCAATGTTTACAAAACAGACATTATTCTATGTACCATTACAAATATGTTGCCAATTAAACTGATTTTATCAACAAAAGGAAAAAATTGTTGGTCAGTTTACTTCCATTAAGACCAGAAAAGTGCATTTTTACTAAATGCTGGTTGGGGTATGAATAATGTGCTTAAACCTAAGCAATGCTTCATCCACCTCCTTCTCCATGCATCCACCTAGTTTCCTGACGGCGTTCACATGCACCAGAAGAGGACCTAAGAAGGCTCCCAAAAGCAGGCGCCTGCAGCCTGGGTGGCCCAGTGAGCCCAAACACCCCGAGCGCCGGGTCCCGAGTGGCCGCTGTGAAATCCTGGGGGAAGCTCGGAGCAGCCACAGGGGACATGACTGATAGACAGGAGCCTAGGAGCCTCCTTTCCAGCCTTGCCTTGGGGCCGCCATGGGGCGCACTCGCTCTGTCCTCGCCGCCACAAACTGTCCCCAAGCTGCAGGCACGTCCTAGGAAGTCCCCACCTCTACAGCGAAGTCCAGGGAACACATGCACCCTACCCTGTCAGCACACTGCTGGGGCACCGCCTGCTAGCCACCAGGAGCAGCCAGGACAGGAAGTACCCATGGTTCACCCCTGGGGTGGGTCCCAGACTCTCTCCAGGTCAGCATCTGACTATTTAGTGCCTTAATTCAAAAAAGCCAACTGAAATAGAGCCCACCATTCCCATGCCTTGATCGGGAAATACAGAGATAACAAAAGGCAAAGTACAAAGTAGATAATACAAAATTCAGTCTGTTTCCTAGGTATCAGTACTATGGTCCGAATGGATTCCCCCAAATTCAAATGCTGGACTCAAAATGCTAACGTGATTGTTTAGAATGTGGGTCTTCTGGGATATGATTGGATCATAAGGATGGAGTCATGATGAAAGAGATTAGTCTGCCTTGGACCCCAGCCCCTTCCCTTCCTGTGAGGATACAAGTCTGCCCCAGAAGGAGAGCCCTGACTACACACTTCACCAAAGAACGTATCCCGGTGACTAAAACACGTACAAAATAAGGCTCAACATCACTTCTCAAGATTGAAGAGCAAATTAAAACAAGAGTGAGCTAGCCCCAGGGTAGATAATTGCCAAATTACCCCATAGCCCTTAAAGTCTGTAGGTGCATACATAGAGCCAGTTTGCTCCTGCATTTCTTTTCACTTTCATGGTGATGTTCAAAACACCTGAAATATATAAAAAATGCAGACTGTGGCAGGAGTGGGCGGGTTCCTGCACAGGCCACATTGCATGAATGTGGTCACAACACATAGTTTATCACTCAGATGTTTTCCCTCTGCTCCAATTGTTAAGACAACAGAAATAAAATGGATTTGGAAACCGGCAGTCCTGCCTGGAAACAACAGCTCATGAGTCATGATGTGGTGCTATAAAAGTACAAACAAATCAACATCATTATAGCTGAGGCAACTGCTGAAACACAGGGACATCACTGTGGGCTTGAAGCCACTACTTCCCAAAGGGCCCCCATTATATCCCTCTTTATAACCCATTACATCCCCATCATAGCCCCCATTATATCCCCCATTATATCACTCCTATTATATCCCAGTGGGAATGTGGCCTCCAAAAAATGCTTGGGCAGTTGTTAAGGGGCCCAAATCGGTTTCCTTTTATGATGGGCACAGTTTTGGCTCTTCTGGTTTAGTTCAAGGATTCAGTTGTGCTATGGTCTGAATGTTTGAGCACCCCAAAAAGTCATATCTTGACATCCTAACCTCCAAAGATCAAGGTATTAGAAAGTGGGGCCTTTGGGATATCATTAGGTCACAAAGGTGGAGCCCCCGTGAATGGGATTAGTGCCCTTATAACAAAGCCCCCAGAGAGCCCCTTACCTCCCCACATGTGAGAATGCAGTGAGAAGACTCTGGCTGTGAACCCAGCAGAGGGCACCCATCTGATGGTGCTGGCATCTCGATCTCAGGCTTCCCAGCCTCCAGGACTGTGAGAGATAAGTGTCGGTTGTTGAAAAGCTGCCCAATCAATGGTAGTTTGTTAGAGAAGCCAGGACTAAGATGAACTGTTGCATGGCAAACAGACTGCAAATGGGCAGGAATGAAATATGAAATTTTACTAAAGGCAGTTTCTAATCCCTTGACAAAAATCTGAAGTCTGAAAGTAAAAGAGAAATGGATAATTATTTGCTCTCTGGGAATTCCTTAGAAAAACTAAAAAGCCCCTGAAGACTGAGGCCTTTTAGTACAAAAGTGAAGGTGTCTGATGGGACTACAGCTTTGTATAACCACTCAGGTTGTGGTGGGCAGTGTTCATCAGGTGTGGGTACAGAGCACAGGCAATGGGCTGTGGGAGGGGAGGCAGCACGGCCCTTGGAGAACTGTTCCCTCTGGACAGCCAGGGCTGGTGGAAGTTATGAAAAGGAGCAGTTTATTTCCCAAAGGGAGACTCCAATCGCAGTGTAACACAAATTTTATTCACACCCTGAAGGGCCATGTTAATTTTTATTTTGAAAATCAAGGTGAAGTATTCACAAAAACAGTGATAAATATATAAATTTTAAAAACAGGACTCTAAATTTGAGTTCACAATTGTAAAAAAATATATTATTTCTAACCAGATGCCATTTCTGTGTGTCCTGTTTTTGTTCCAACACCACCCCGTCTGTCCCTTCTCTTCCCCAGAGGTTGTCTTCACTCAGATCTCACAACTCAGTTCCTGCTCCATGGAGACACTGAGACCCAGAGCAGCTGGGTAGGTGAGTTAGAAACCAACTAGCCCCCCACTCACGACTCCTCACAGCTGCTGCTTGCACCCCTCTGTCCTGCCTAGACTCAATGTTCCCTCTGAAGGATGTAACAATGGTTAACACTTACTGAGGGCTTGCTGTAGATCAGGCTACCATCTACGTCTTTCAATTTTATTTTCTCCTTTAATCTTCAAAATAATGTCATGAGGTAGGTCCTGTTATGTCCATGTCACTGATGAGAACACTGAGGACAAGGGAAAGTGGTAGAACCATGACCACATCCAGATGATCTGACTACAGAGCCCATGTACTTGGTCAATGAACTGTGCTGTCTGCAAATAGTTAAAATCTTTATAAGTTAACCAGTTAAAAGACTGGGACACTTCAAGTTGGAACAATAAATTTTTAAATCTTAATTAAAATGATTATCAAGTAGAATATGTAATGTTGCCAGTTAAGATATGCTCTGAATTAGAATTCGGTTGTTTTATGAATTACAAGATGAGTTTTTGGAGCTGGGTGATCCAGGAACCTCACTGTCCCCTCAATTTGATAGATGGTAAAGGCTGACAGATTCTGCCACGTGCTGTCTGGAGAATGGCCACACGGGGGCAGCAGTGAGTAAGCACTGGCAGGAACCCTGCCTCAAAGCTGCTTTTTCGCTCCTGTAAAACTTTGCTCAATGTTTACAGACTGTTCTCATAGACTATTAAAACTGTGGCTTTGCTGAATTGTTTAAGGACAAAACTAATGCTCTGAAACTTATAAATTACTAATATGTTTTTTAAATTCTCAGGGTCACAGGAATTCCACTCCTAGGAATTTACCCTAAGAATGCAGCAGCCCAATTTGAAAAGGACAGATGCACCCCTATGTTTATTGCAGCACTATTTACAATAGCCAAGAAATGGAAGCAACCTAAGTGTCCATCAGTAGATGAATGGATAAAGAAGATGTGGTACATATACACAATGGAATATTATTCAGCCATAAGAAGAAAACAAATCCTACCATTTGCAACAACATGGATGGAGCTAGAGGGTATTATGCTCAGTGAAATAAGCCAAGCCGAAAAAGACAAGTATCAAATGATTTCACTCATATGTGGAGTATAAGAACAAAGAAAAAATACTGAAGGAACAAAACAGCAGCACACTCACAGAACCCAAGAACGGACTAATAGTTACCAAAGGGAAAGGGACTGGGGAAATGGGCGGGAAGGGAGGGATAAGAGGGAAAAAGGGGCATTACGATTAGCAGATGTAATGTTGGGGGGGCACGGGGAGGGCAGTACAACTCAGAGAAGACAAGTAGTGATTCTGTAACATCTCACTACGCTGATGGACAGTGACTGTAATAGGGTTGGTGGGGGGGACCTGATGAAGGGGTAGTTTAATAATCGTAATATTGCACATGTAATTGTAAATTAATGATAATAAAATAAATTATATTAAAAAAAAAATTCTCAGGGTCAGTCTTAGGGCTAATAGAGCAAGACTCAGTGGCCTGCGACAAGATTGGAACTATTGAATATATTCAGATCTAATTAGGATACAATTATGACTTATATTCCATTTATTTTCAGAAATAATTTGTCTCAGCTAACAGTATTAAAATCACATGAAATAGTCCAGTCCAGAGGAAAGCAGTAAGAATCACCAGTCGTGAGAAGAGGAGACGTATGTGTAGGACTTAACCCTAAGTTTCCTGTCAGCATGGCCTGGAGCAGTGAGCACATCCCAGGGAGCTGCACTCAGGCTGCCCTCGGTCTATGCAGATCACCCTACCTGGAACATCCCTCTATGCCCCCTGGGGTTGTGGGTTTCAATTTAGAGCTGCTCACAGGCCCTAACTCACTTCAAGTGGCACCTGCGTGCACACCCTCTGAAGATGCTTGGGGGTCAGTGTTGCCCTAGGAAAAATCCGGGAGGCAGCCATTTTGTCAAATGGACTCAGAATATGGGGAAAGGATGGGAGTCAGCATTTCTGAGACAATCAATCTGGAGACTGCCTAGAACTCAATAGGAGTTTGATAAATAGTTGCTGAGTGAATAAATTCATCTAAAATAATTTCCTAATTTTACAAATGAGAAGCCTGAAGTCATTCTGTAAGCTGGTGACAGAGCCAGGCTGAGGCTGGAGACGGCCTCAGCCTTGGTTCCCTTGTTTGAGTGGCTTTCCCTATAGGGCAACCACCCCTTTACGCATCCTGGACAGCCAGGCTCTCCCATGCGTCTTCATGTGGCAGATGCTGAAAACCAAGGCAATGCCGGGGTCAGAGAGCCTCCTGGACTGGTTATAATGAGACTGTGACATGAGTGGAGTCCTAAGCCGTGTCCCATTTCCCAGTTAATCAGCAAGACCTGAAGTGGCCTCTGGCAGAGGGAGGAGGAAGGTTCCAGAGGCAAAGGGATGGAGGGGTGCTTGCTTCTCTTCTAGCCCCAGATGTAATGGTAGCGTCTAGCAGGACAGTAAGCCAAGTGCCCCTTGGGACCCCCAGGTGTGAAGTTGGGCTTCACAGATTGGGTGTGAGCACTGTTGGCTAGTTCAGGATGGTAGACATGGGACATAACAAAGCAGCAGGGCTGACAGACATGTTCCTATGAAGCTCACAGAGCATTAACCGTCTCCTGATGTATTCTGGAAAAGGCAGAACACTGCTGAAACACTGATGCTTTTAATTAAAAAGAAAGACTTACGTATCATAGAGTAAAGCTTGTTCAATTAACAAATACTTATTTATTATTGAGTGTCTACTTTGTGCAAGGTAAGCTCCAGACCTCCCTGGGAGTCTGCAAACAGGGCAGGGTATAACAAACAAATAACTGGCTGGAAGGAATGTGTACCAGGAAGAAAATAATGCAGACCAAGGAGGGTATGTGGACAGCTATCTGGGGGAAGAGCAACAGAGCAGGGACATTTTGTATAAATTTTAAAGATAAAACATAAATTCCAAGATGTTTTCACTTGGGGGCCACTTTGGGACCTTTGGCTCTTCTTCTTGGAGTATATGCCTACTTCTCACTGAAATGCTTTAAGAAAAATGTGTCATTTAAACATTGACTTCTTCTATTAAAAAACAAATAAATTAGCCCTGGCTGATGATAGCGTTTTCAGAGAAGGGACACAAGATAACTAAATTTTCATGGTTAAGGAAAGCTGGTCCAGAATGGCAGGACACAGGGAGCCCTGGATGCCAGGAGTCTCCTGGTCCCCCTGTGCAGAAACAGGAGACCCTGAAGGGGAGTGGTCTGTGGGGAGGGGTCCAGCTGTGTCTTCGTTTGGCATGCTACCTTGTCCATTGACTCTTCCCACCTCAAGCCACGCTGTCTCTAGGACCCCTCACCCAAATATTCCAGCCTGTCTTGAAATGCAAATGTAGAGCAAGGTTCAGTGAGGAGTGGCTTTGGAGTAAATAGCTTCAAATAAAATAAAGGTGGGGCTGCCAGAGGAAGGAAAATGAAAGGCCAAGTTTTGATTGAAGACGCAAATAATACAACTGAAATTGGCCACTTTAGTAAGGGAGCAGGGCTGCTCTACACTTCTGGGCATCTCCCAGCTGAATAACCTCAGACAGGCAAGGAATGAGGCCAACTGACAGGTGTACTGATCCCAAACCGGAGATGAGGAGTGACTCTGGCTTTTGGTCTTTTATCACATGGAAGGTAATAAATTTCAGGTATGAAGGCCCTTCTAGCCGTAAAATCTGATATTGGGTCTTATATTAAATTCAATATTTAGACATATTTTTCTTCATATATAAAAAACTTGGGATTAGGTACTTCTTTTGCACTGGGTGTATATCAAACGACTGGGCGGGAATATTATACCTTTAGAAAATATCATCATCAAGCTGAAGTCTTTCACTTTGAGGTCAAAGTGATCTTTTCCAGTAGAGTGATGAAAAAGAGGGTAAATTACTTTCCTCTTAATATTGCATTAAGTTAATAACTTTTTGTTACAAATTATACATGGTTTTATTTTGGTTCTTCTTTGAAATTGTATGTGCAGTGCAGTTCAAATGACAAACAGTTTTGTTTTATATACTGCTAGAGTGCCTTTCAGAAACAGTGATACCATCACTAGGGTTACAAGATCATTCCTCCATGTTCACTAACATTTATTTTATTATTCTAATTTATACTCACCAGTTCGGGGAATCATCCATGGCAGCTTGTGGTTGTCCTAGTCTATTTTTTTATTACTCCCTACAGAGGCTGTGAACTTGAGGCTCCAGCTGGGGAGTACACTAATTTTCCCACCTTGGTGGAAGAACTGTTCTTCTGTAACTTGGAAGGCCATCCACCTTAAAGACGTCCATGGCTCCCAGAATGGTCCTGGGCCTTGTGGATGACCATAGGTCATGCTTTGATTGGGATATTCTTGGTTCAAACCCATCATCCCAGGATAGTTATTAATCATCTCCCCTGCTGCTTCAAATTTATGAACATAAAAATCATATGTCAGACTCCTGTGGTTGAATGTTTCCAAAACACTTATATCAGCAAAATCAAGAAAATATTATTAGATCAGGAGATCATTACAAAAGAGGTCTTAATAATTCTCAGCACATATTGCCTTACTTTTTAATATGTCTTTACTTTAAAATAACATTCTTGTGGTTCAAAGGTGACACATATTAAAGACAGAAAAATTGGAGAATAGAGGTAAGTATAAGGGAGTTAAAAACCAATTCTTACCCCTATTGTCTCTAAATTCAACTATAGTTATTATAAACACAATTGCACTTCTCGCCAATCTTCATTCTGCAACAATTTCTCAGTTTCAAAGCAAAGTGTGTGTGTGTGTTCATACCTGATACAGGATTGTTTATCACTTTTCATGTCATTTTATGATAGTTACACACCTCCAATTAGATTATAACCCCTATTTATAATTTGAGTGAGTTACTGTGTGTGCTAGGTAGACATCTTGTAGATAGTGTATTTTAATATTTTGGGTATATGTATCTCTTCATAGATAAGCAAAGCAGTAACTACCTACATCTTATTACATCTAGATTTTTATGTGTTGAGAAGTGATATTACTTTGAAGATGGAGACAACCTTTTTTTCCGTTTCCTCTGAAATAGAGCATCTCTTTCAGAAGATGAAAGAGAAAGTTAGAATGATGGATGGAAGCAGGCACTTGTGATTGCATCTAACTCCTTATCAGACATGTTTCATGAGTAAGATACAGAGCATTTGGTTTGCCAAGTTTTAATGGGAGGCTTTTCAGACATCATTCATTCATCCCTCAGATTATAATTACATCATCTACATATTTAACACAAATTTTGATTTGTGAATAAAATGAATGAAACCATACTTGAAAAACTAAAGTAAGAATTAGATTAATAATGAAAAATTCTTAATAAATGTGCAGATTTTATTTACATTAGTGCACTTTAACCTCTTTTTTATTCACAAATGGGATACAGCAGTTTCCCTTCCAAACAGGTTGCTCGAAATGTGTGAATTGGTGTCTTTTGACGATAACCATTTTTACAACTAAATTCAACAGCATCTGTTGTTTTAGCATAAAGTTTCTTCTTAGAACTCCATCTTAACTCTATGTTATGCTTTTCCAAAATTTCTTCTGATATTACACATGCTTCTGAAGGTAAAACATGAACATAAGACATTAAATAGTATACAAATATTTTCCACAGAATTTCCAACTTTCAAGTAAATCTACTCTGGCCCAGGGCTTCATTCTCAAAACCTTCAACTAATTGCAAGTACATCATGTATATTTAAATCATTTTAAACAGTCAATGATGTAAAAATGAGATACTACATTTAATGTGTATAATTAAATGTTATAATCAGAAATGCATAATGCCAATTGTATAAACAGTTTTCATTAAAGCATCTTTTGTTGATGTTGTTTGAACAATTATTTTCAAACTTTATTTCCTCATGTGTTAATAATTTGTAGTCAAGAATTAAAGAGAATCGTTGCTTGTTAATCCTTGAAAATTCTATTATAAAGAGCAAAATACCATGCCCATTACACTGATTTTCCCAGAATCCAAGAGAATATTAAAATATTTACCTAAACACTTTGGTGGTTTTGACCACTGTCCATTGCTACATATTATATTCCTGTTTCCCAGAAGTTCATAGAAGGATTGGCATTGGTACTCAACTGACGATCCTGGAGCATACACTCGTAATGGGAATGAGGTGATGTCTCCATTGTTAATAGTTGGAGGGGGCCCACATTTTCCTGCAGAGTCTAAAAACAATTTTGATTTATTGCAAGACAAAAGAAAAACACAGGTTAAAAATAAAGCAAATAAAAATATAACATGCTATGTAATATCAAGATTTGTTATTTCTATCGACAGAAATTTTAATCACTTAAACTGAGAGTCACATTTTTAAGCCTTTCCTTTCTCCTCATATGAAAGCATACATTAAATATTAACAAATATGTCTGCTTTGCAGTATTCTGTAATTAAAAATTGGTTTTCTTAGTGAATATACGACAGATGGACAGCTAAGATATACAGAGAAAAATTTTTGTTCTTATATGCAACAAACTATGGTGTCTATTGGATCTTTGGTTATTTTAATTGATTTTTATTTTTATTATAAAAGAAACATCAACTCCTGTGACAAAATTCAAAGAACTACAAATTTGTATAATATGAAAGGGAATTGCTGGCTTCTTATTCTGGACAAGCTGAAGTAGAAATATTTCTGCTTATTCCTTCTACTAAGTGTAAAAATCCTGAACACATAATACAAACCAACATAAAAGATGTATGAGGATGTAGAGAAGGCATTGATCTGGTTAGGGACTTTGTGATTCATGGAATTACACTGCAATGAGTTGTATGGGTTTCAGTTTGCTTCCTATGTATCCTGAACAGGGCATTGAAGAAAACTGAAACTCGGAAGTGATATTAAGTTCAAACAAAGAAACAGTCCCAAGAGCCTGCTCTCTTTAGCCAAAGGCCCAGGAGAGGAGCAGCCTCACAATACCCAAATTACTCTAGAAAACACCAAAAAAAAAAAGCTAGACCAACCTTCTCCCCATTTAAATTGACAGGGTTGAAGTTAGGAGCCTACACTTTTACCCGCTCTCTGAAAGAACAAGACACTTCTCCCTTTCCTGTGATTTCAGTGGAAGCCAAGTGAGAAACCTAGACTTCTACCCTGCATGGCAGTAGTGGAGGCCTGATAAATAAAATATTTCAGTAAAATCCAGTCTTAAAACACAACGCAATTTCAATTTCTAATTTTTCAAATTTTTCAAGTTAGAAATTTCCTCAAATTTTCGGGATATATTTGAAAGTGACTCATCATACCAAGAACCAGGAAAATCTCAAAAGAGAAGAAAATCAATAGAAGATGGTCCTGGGATGGCACAGACATTGGAGTTATTTAACAGTGGATTTTAAAAATCCATTGGGAACCCGTGCTCATGGATAAGAATTAATATTGTCAAAATGGCCATCCTGCCTAAAGCAATCTACAAATTCAATGCAATCCCTATCAAAATACCAACAGCATTCTTCAATGAACTAGAGAAAATAATTCTAAAATTCATATGGAACCACAAAAGACCCCGAATTGCCAAAGCAGTTCTGAGAAGGAAGAATAAAGCAGGGGGATTATGCTCCCCAACTTCAAGCTCTACTACAAAGCCACAGTAATCAAGACAATTTGGTACTAGCACAAGAACACACCCACACACCAATGGAACAGACTAGAGACCCCAGATATACCCAAGTATATATGGTCAATTAATATACAATAAAAAATCCATGGATATACAATGGGAAAATGACAGCCTCTTCAACAGCTAGTGTTGGCAAAACTGGACAGCTACATGCAGGAGAATGAAACTGGATTATTGTCTAACCCCAGACACAAAAGTAAACTCAAAATGGATCAAAGACCTGAATGTAAGTCATGAAACCATAAAATTCTTAGAAGACAACATAGGCAAAAATCTCCTGAATATAAACATGAGGAACTTTTTCCTGAATGCATCTCCTCGGGCAAGGGAAACAAAAGCAAAAATGAACAAATGGGACTACATCATGCTGAAAAGCTTCTGTACAGTAAAGGACACCATCAGCAGAACAAAAAGGTATCCTACAGTATGGGAGAATATATTTGTAAATGACATATCCAACAAGAGGTTAATATCCAAAATATATAAAGAACTCACATGCCTCAACACCCAAAAAGCAAATAACCCTATTAAAAAATGGGCAGAGGATATGAAAAGACACTTCTCCAAAGAAGAAATTCACATGGCCAACAGACACATGAAAAGATGCTCCACATCGCTAATTATCAGGAAATGCAAATTAAAACCACAATGAGATATCACTTCACACCATTTAGGAAGGCCAACATAGAAAAAACTAGGAACAAAAAATGCTGGCAAGGATGCAGAGAAAGGGGAACCCTCCTACACTACTGGTGGGAATGTAAACTAGTTCAACCATTGTGGAAAGCAGTATGGAGGTTCCTCAAAAAACTAAAAACAGAAATACCATTTGACCCAGGAATTCCACTCCTAGGTATTTACCCTAAGAATACAGCAGCCCAGTTTTAAAAAGACATATGCACCCTTATGTTTATCACAGCACTATTTACAATAGCCAAGAAATGGAAGTAACCAAGTGTCCATCAGTAGATGAAAGGATAAAGAAGATGTGGTACATATACACAATGGAATATTATTCAGCCATAAGAAGAAAATGAATCCTACCATTTGCAGAAACTTTGATGGAGCTAGAGGATATTATGCTCAGTGAAATAACCCAGGCAGAGAACGACAAGTACCAAATGATTTCACTCATCTGAAGAGTATAAGAACAAAGCAAAAACTGAAGGAAAAAAACAGCAGCAGACTCACAGAACCCAAGAATGGACTAACAGTTACCAAAGGGAAAGGGACTGGGGAGGGTGGGTGTGAAGGGAGGGATAAGGGGCATTACAATTAGCACACATAACATGGGGAGAGCATGGGGGATGCAGTATAGCACAGAGAAGACAAGTACTGACTCTATATCATCTTACTACACTGATGGACAGTGACTGTAATGGGGTTTGTGGTGGGGACTTGATAATAGGGGAATCTAGTAACGACAATGTTGCTCATGTGATTCTATATTAATGATACCAAAAAATAAAGAGTTTTAAACATTGGTTGAGAAATACCAAGCTTTAGTCTTTCAACAAATATTTTGTGCCTATTACCAGACCCCATATATCCAGATCCTGCTCTTCATTTCCTCCACTTGCTAGATGGAAGACTCAGTGGTCATGGAAGGAAGAAAAGAGAGTGGTTGAGAATCCTGGTTTTCAAATAAAGAATGCCTGAGGCTAAACTCCAGCTCTGCCATTTTCTAGTTCCTTGACTTAACTAATTTTTGTGAACCTCTGTGTCCTCATCTATATATCGGGGTTAATAATACCATCCCCTCTTCCAGTCATTGTGAGGATTAAATGTAATAATGCATGCAAAACACTTAATAAGTTGCTTGGGACATAAAGAGTTCAATGAATGTCATTTGATATCTGTAAAAAAAAAATCCTTTGGGAATTACAGAACTAAAAAATGTAATCACAGAATTAAAAAACTCATTAGGTGGGCTCAATATTAGATTGCAGATGACAGATAAACAAACTTGAAGATAAACAACACAAATTATTCACGTTGAAAATAGACTTTGAAATCCAAAAATGGATAGAGCTTAATGGACCTGTGGAAAGGCAACAAAAGACTGGATACCCAGAAAGAGAAGAAGGGGTTGAAGATTTTTTTTTAATTAAAAAAAAGGCCAAAAAATCCCCAAATGTATCAGACATAAACCTACATATTAAAAAGAGCTGGGTGAGCTCCAAACAGGATAAACCCAAATAAATTAATGCCCAAGATACGTAGTATTCAAACTGCCAAAAGCTAATGAAAGAGATAAATTCTCAAAAGCAGCTAGGTAGAAATTGTGCAAGCCTGCTTGGGGAAAAAGTATTCCAATGTCAGTGGAGTTCTCACCTGTGATCGTGCAGGCAGAAAGGACTGACAACCTCAAATTCTATACCCAACGACACTATCTTCTAGTATTTAAAGGAGAAATAAGATATTCCAAGACAAAGGAAAACTGAGAGATGTGTCTGCACAAAACCTATCCTTAAAGAACTTCTAATGAATTATTCAAATAGAGAGGAAAAGACAACAGAAGGAGGATAGAGACTTCAGAATGGAAGAAAAAACAATGCAATTAATACAAATGGGGTAATTATAATAGACTTTTTCCTAAGTAGTTTTCTATGTTTGATGCTTGAACAAAATTTTATCATTTGATATGGTTTGATGTTTGAGCAAAAGTATATACCTTCATATATAGCAAAATTGTATCATATTATAATGTATGTAGAGGACATATTAAGACCTTTATGTTAAAAATATGGGGAGAGTAAATGGATCTAAATGGAAGTTAAATTTCTGCATTTCATCTGATGTGATAAATGTCAATACCAGGAGGGAGTGATAAGTGGTAAATGTCTATCTTAGTACTTAGAGCAACCACTAACAAAACTATGGAAACAAAAATATATATTTATCAAAATAAAATTACTGTAAAGTGTTCAAGAAACCCAGAGTGAAGTCAAAGAAAGTAAACAGGAATGAAAAGCAGAGGAAACACACACAACACAAATAATAACATGGCTGAGAGAGCCTCTAACACAGCACAATTACTTTCAATGTAAAGGGTCTAAGTACTTCAGTGAAAAGACTGAAGATGGCAAGTGGACACATAAGACCAAACTCTATGCTGTCTACAGAAAACACACTGCAAACATGAAAACATAGGTCAGTTGAAAGTAAAAAGATCAGAAAAATATATACCATGCAAATGTTAATTTGAAAAGCTAGAAGTGATCAGTACAATATCTCCTTTGTTGGCTCCCCTTATTTCCTGAACTCTAAACACTGGCATGTCCTATACCCAAGTTCTCAGGCTTATTTCTTTATAAACAGATACCCAATAGAGGAGCCAGCCCATCTAGTAACATACATTTAAGTGTAATCCATATGTGGAAGAAACCCAAATTTATGTCACATTCTATGATCTCACCCCATTGCCTAGTCCATGTCTCAAAGTAGAATTTTTTGGACTGTCAAATATACTTGAAGTATCTGTAATACATTTATTTGTCAGGAAATACTGAGTGTCTTTAATGCTTAAAATAGGGAATTTTCCATGATCACAACTGAACTGTTCTCCTAATTTGGCCAAATCTTTCATAAAACAAATATACCGTATTGCTTTGTTCAGTCCACAAAACAGAACTGATCTTTAAGTATCATAATTTTATTTGCATTAAGAAATTATTATATGAGAACTAATTCATTAAGTATTTATATCAACATGCTTTATCCCAAATATATTCTCTAAAACTTTGGGATATGAGATAATCTATCTTAGCACTGAGGTGGCTGTGGCCAGGCTGCATTTAAACATCACTTCTACTTCCCCAAACAGGTCAAAAGGCTTGGTGCATTTATAATGTGATAGTTTTATTTGAGCCAAACTGAGGACTTAAAAGCACAGAAATATTGATTGCCATAGGTAGGTGGGAAAAAAAAGTTCCAAGGGGCCCAAGTGATACAAGGGTTTTATATTCTCAAAGACACACGTGAAAAAGAACTTCAAAGGTGTACATGGCACTTACATAAGATATGCCACGTAAAGGATAGAGTCAGGGGCAATATCCATCCTGGCACCAAGGCAACTCAGAGAAAGGCAAACGTTTTGCTTGTCTTTTAGCAGGAATGTGGGTGCTGATTGTTTAGCTTTCAACTTAATTAATGGTGGTATTTAGTTTTCATGGGTGGTGGTTTTGAGACTCCCAGAGTTAGTGACACCTTCAGTATCTAGGCCTTAGAAATCTTTTTGGTGATCCCTGCAATAGTGGTCAGCTTTTCTTTATTTCACAGTTGTGAGATTGCAATTTATAATAAGTAATATACGCTTGGCCACTGTCATCTTTTCTTGCACAAGCCCCTAAAGTCTTGGGATTTCCCAGGAGAGTGATAAAGGTGCCTTTACTTATGCTAATAGGGTGACTTTTGGAAAGTAGCCAAGGAAGGTGCTGGTTGCACAAGGAATCAACCATGTCTTAGGAAACTGGAACTTTTAGCCTCACTCCTTGACCTCCAGGGAGTGCAGAGGGATGGCGGCTGAGCCAGCTGCCAGTGCCAGGCTATCATGCCACATTAAGGAGCCTCCACACCCCAAAAGGATGAAGTTCCAAGAACTCCTGGGGTGGGGAGCACTTGGGGGAGCTGAGAGAGGCACATACTCAGAGAGGGTGTGGGAGCTCCCGCCCCTCCCACAACCTTGCCCTGTCCATCTGTTCCGTCTGAGTTATATCCTTCATAATTAACTGGTATGAAGTAAATAGAATACTTCTTTGAGTTTGGTTATCTGCTCTAGCAAGTTAACCAACCCAAGGAGAAGGTCGTGGGAACCTCTGGTCTATAGCCAGATGGTCAGAAACACAGGTGACAAACTGGACTTGAGATTGGCTCCTTAAGGGGGGTGGAGGCAGTCCTGTGGACTGAGCCCCTAACCCATGGGATCTCATGCTTTCTCCAGGTAGATCATGTCAGAATTGAGTTGAACTGTAGGGCACCCAGCTGGTGTAGGAGAACTGCTTGGTGATGTGGAAAAAGACACACATTATAATAGGGAAGATCATCAAACCAGTTGAATAGCACATTTCAGTAAGGGTTAGAAATAGACTTATCCTCCATGGGAGTAAAGTAAAAGCTGTATGTGGTAAGTGAAGAACTTTCTATTTCATAGACTTTGCTTTGCACAATTAAAATAAAGCTAGTTTCCTCCCCTCCCTTGTGTCCTCACTTTATGCCATCAACAAACTGACAACTGGCCTTGTCAGAGTCATCAAACTGTGCCATCTTTTAGAAGTATTATGACAGAATCACATTTTGACCTTCTTCTTTAATATATTGTTATATTACATGAAATTATTAGGAATTCTATATAAAACAGCTGTATATTCAAGAAGCAACACAATATATAATATCAAGCTGTGTGAATCTGAGGAAAGAAATGATTGTTAGAGAACCTGTAATCCTATAAAGTGAAAATTACAACAATTTATAGTCCTTCCATTCATGTCACATTAAAGCACACATAAGCCAGATGTAAAAATGTGTGCTTTATCATATTCCAGTATAGAAATGGTTTTTGTAATGACTGATGCTGGGCAGATGCATAATCATCATAGAAAGTTCCTTGTACTCTTATACAACCTATTGCAGTGTCTTGTTGGGCTTTAGTTATTTTTTTTAATTTTCATTTTTACTTAAAAAAAGAACTTAGTGCAAAAATTAAAGAAATGAATTGGTAGAAGGTGTAATGGGTATATTAACTTCCTATTTCAGAAATATGTAGTAGATGCATTTCCTTCTACTCCTTTGCTAAGTACAACTAAAAATTCTAAATATATTAAGTAAAACAAACATAAGACTCTGAATGATGTATGGAAAAAGTAAAACTGACTAGATGTTAGGCAGGATAATAGGTATGAGTTGGATGGAAAGAGAATAAGGCCAGTAAAGCCCATTAGAAAGGACTCAAAGAGTTAACCAGTTAAAAATAAAAAGCTCAGAAGACCAGGAGCAACTTGACCTAGAATGTTCAATACTCCCCAGATAAAGAAAAGTATCTCAGCATAGCCTATGTTTTCACTGTGTCAATTAGAACATACCATTGTAAGATTTACTTTAGCATCTGCTAAAAGGCCCAGCTTATTCAGGAAGAATTCTGTCTTAAAGCTAAGATTGCATTTTCATCAAATGGACAGTGGCTCAGCCCACTTTGGAGGCAGAGCAGACAGTCTTGATTGATATGCTTCCAAGCAGAAGCTGATATGCTGGAAAGGGATCAAAGCAGTATATTTCTTGTGTTAAGTTAAAAAAGAAGAAGAAGAAGAAGAAAACTAATGTCTTAATAAAGATTAACATTCTGGGACAATTTGACCAGTCTGCACCTAGCCCTGTGTCACATTCCTGAAAATCCTCAACTGCCTATAAAACCTCATACCCTAAAACCTTAGGGGCACACCTCTCTCTGAGGTTGCCCATACTAAGTATGTAGGCTTTTTCCAATCTTTCAGCCCCTCTTCTTTAAGGCAGCCCACACTCCCCTTTCTCCAAGTGTGCATCTTTTTGCTTTAAGTAAACTTCTCACTGCTCAACTTATAAAGTTTTGTCTCTGCCCTTTTCCAGTGGTGTCTTTGTTACTTTTCTTTGTCATTCTAATTCCCCAAATTTAAGCTCAAACCCCTTCACTCCCTTTGTCCTATTTCAGGTAAGTAAGGATGGGCTGGTTAGAGCTCAGATCTGGGCTTGCAAATTACCATTGCTTGGGTGCCCCAGAAAGAACTGCAGCTTACAGTCATGCTCTTTAGTAGCCTGCCTAAAAGTCTCCTTTCTTTGTCTCTAGGAAGTTTGCAGAACACAATCTCACTCCATCCAGTGCTCTGCAGCTCCCCCAAATCCTGGGGTGGTAGGGACTCAGTTCCCACACCATGCAGATCCAAGTGGACACTGGATGTCAGGTGACACTGGCTTAAGGAGTTAGCAAGGGATGTGCTCCACGCTGAGCAGCAGTTCAATGAACTTTCTCTATTATTCTAATCTGTCATTCCCTGACAGTCTCACTTTAATAAATTCCTTCCTCACCTTGTACTCTGACTTCCCTATGTCTCCGAACCAACCTCTCTCCCCAGCATAGGGATGTAGAAACTGAAGGAGTAACATGGCTGTGAATTATTTGGGTTTCTCTTCACCACTTGTATATCCCAGACATGGGATGAGAGAAACTTTCAACATGAAAGAGCCATGAGATTCGCACACACACAAAGCCTCAAGAACTTGTTCTTTCTCCAGCCAAAGGCCCAGGATAGCAGCTTAAAACCTTTCCTTCTTTTAAAAAATATATCTAACTTATTCTAGAGAAACACACCATAGCAATTTTGCAGACTGTCTGCCAACAAGCCAAGGCTAAGTGGATGCTCTGCATGTGTGACCTGACCTCCATACCAGGGCTTCTTCCCTATTTCAGGATGTCATTTGAATAAGCATATTGAAGAATTTTTTGGAAATTTTTGATCATTTGAAACAATTTTTTTTCTCTACTTTATTTTAGTGTTTAAATACAGTATATAATACCTATAAACATACAAAATCAACTAATTATCAGTAAGGCTTCTGGTCAACAGAAGACTGTTAGTAAGACTATTAGTTAAGTTTTTTGTGGGTCAAAAGTTGAATGTTTATTTTTGACTTTGCAATAGTGGAGAGTGGGCACACATAGCCCCTGGTTAATCAAGGATCAACTGTATATACGTTATATATATATACACACACACAGACATACACTTTATATATATATTTGTATACACACATATGCATTATACATATATATACATACACACACACACACACACATACATACATACACAGATATATCTCAACTGGAGCTTAAGATTCTTGTTGGTTTCTTTTGTTTTCCATTTAATTAAAAGTATACTTGACATACAGTAATATTCACCCTATATCAAGCAATCCAGTTCTCTCACTCCCTACAGTGCATAAAACAAACTAAAATTTGAAAAAATACTTATTTTCTCATTTTATTCTATCCCCACATGTGCCACATCTGCATTATGGTAATGTTCTCCTCTTAGGCCCTCCCTTTTTCTCTTCTTGGACACTCTTGGTCCATCTTCCAATTAGGAACCATAGTTATTTTCTTTCACACTCATTTTGCATCCTTTTCCTGCTTAAAACCTCCCAGAGGTTTCTAATCTCACATGGACTAAAATCCAAAGCATTTATCATGGCCTATCACTCCAAAATTAATTAAATCAGCACTGCTTCACCATGAGCCACACTGGCCTCCTTGTTTTATCCTCAAAGAATCCAAGCCTCTTGATGTCTTAAGGCCATTATTCTGATTCTTTCCAGATGCCATCCTTAAGGTTAGGGAATATTTGAAAATTATGTTACATGAAATATGCCCTTCCTCCAATTACTTTCTTAATGTTATCTGCTATAATATGCATGACTCATGATCTTTAATTTTATATTTTCTTTCTAAAAGTTTATTTTTATTTTTACTGTCAGCAATAATAATCTGTGAATAAAGAGACACCTGACTCTTGCAGAGCATCATCTCAAACATATATAGTAGTGCTTGGCATATAAATGATACACAGAAAGTATCAGTTATATGAATTCATAAGTAGGAAGATGCAGAGGGCTGGAATGGAGATTATTTTCCTAGAAACTTTGACTGTGCTGCATTAATCATCCTCTCAGGGTTCCCAAGTACCTTGTTCAAATTCAGCAACTATTTTGTTTCTATATAAGGACATGAGAAATTCCAACTCACCTTTAGCTCTAATATATTCCTGTTTTTCAATATGGTTTCTCATGAAAAGTTTTCCAAATTATAAATTATATCATAGAAACCTAAATTTCAGAAGTACAAAGCTGTAATGATATGGAAATTATCCATACTTTAATGTCAACCTTTATATGATATAAATTTAAGATATACCAGAAAAGATAAATACCAGGTAAATATGTTTGCTAGCCATATGATTTTACAAATATGATATTTTAAACATTATTCTATATAAAATTTAATTTATTCTGTTTTATCAACTGATCTTGCATAATTTCATTATAAACATTAAATTTGTGTTACTTTAACATAAGTATCTTTCAAAATTTTTCACTGTTCTTGACCAGTATTTTCTAATATTGCCTATATTTAATTTACTTAAGTAGACAATGATTTTCTCATGTTTATCCGGTGATTTTCACATCTACTTAGAAATAACTGGAATCCTAAAACAAAAAGTTGACATTAGCAATGACAGAAATACTGTACATATTTAATATTGTTGTTTCTTTATAAAGAAGAATACAAGGTCCCAAAGGACAGTATTTTACTTACATATACGACTGCATTTAGGAGGGGTGGACCAGCCACTTTCTGCACATGTAACGATGTTCTGATTATTTGGAAGGCTGTAGCCTTCATCACAGACAATTTGTACAGTGTTACCTTCCTGGTGGGTTTGTCCTGAAGATGCAGAATGACCATTTTCCACCCAAGGGAAAAAGCACTGTCCTAAAAACCCAAAAGATGACTAGTATAAACCTTGTCATAAAAGAGTATTACATTTGTGAACTTTGAAAGAGAAATCAGGCACAAAAGTTAATTTGTTAAGAATTAGTTCATGTATGTTAAAAAGAAAAAAATAGTACGTGATGTCATTAATCATTGTTTCTTCATATAAAACATTATATTCCTTTAGCTATAAAAAAGTCAATGTTTTATTTCTCATTTGATTGTCTAAATTAATTTCTAGAGGAAGAGGAAATGACTTCCATCTCCTTTGCCTGTCTCTTGTTTTTCTCTTTCATTATTTTGTCTTCTTCACTTCTCTGCTTTTTTTCCATACTTATTGAAAGAGTAAGACAGACATAATTTTAAAGAACAAATATGTGATTCATAAAAAACACAAAAGTAAAAAATACCAAAAAATCCTCCTTGAATATTAAAAGAATGGCACATTTTGAATCAGAAATTACACATAAAAATAAACTCTCCAGAAAATACACATCTATACAATTTTAAAACCCCTGTTTAAATGAATTATTAATAGTTAAAATTGACAGTAGTGTTTGAAATGAAAAGATTTAGATATTCCACAAAAATTTGTAGCTTCTTTTTTCTGATTTGTTTTCCACAAACAGCTTCTTGCAGAAGAATGGTTTATCTTTGCCAGCTCTGCCAGTTCCCACTGCTATGATTGTCCAGACTGTGATCCCTTCTGGCACCCCTCTCCATTCACTGAATACACTGATAATTCATCCAGATTATGGTCAGGGTATTTACTCACGGATACACTTTGGTGTTGGTGACCATCCTTCCTCTGTACAGGTTATTTGAGTCCAGAGTGATTGTGAAGGAGACATAAAGCTATGATCACAGGAGTAATAGAAATATTTTCCCACAGCAACTGGGAAGGTTTGTCTATATTTGTTTTCATCATAAATGCTTCCATGTTTTATTTCTGGAAACTCACAAGTTCTTCCTTAAGAAAAAAAATTATGTCCTACATTAATGAATAATCATATTTTAATAATCGCATTGATGAATTTATTATTCTATTAAGCCTAATTATTCCACTTGTGTTAGTGATCTGAGATCTGGAACAATCTGTGTGCACAAAGGTACTTGAAGACCTCATGATGTTTAAGTTCTTTAGAAGTATTTCCAAGATTTAAATCACACAGGAACAAAGAGAAGAGAATTGAAGTTTTTCCATCCAGTAAACCTCATAGACCTAAGAAATTTGCTTCTGGTGGGAAGGCAGGACTGTTCCTAGTCCTACACTCACTTCTGCACCTCTTCCTCCTGTGTCTTCTGCAGATATTCCCTCAGATGCCTTAGCCCTTTCTCTCCCTCGTCTTCCAGCCAAGACAGCATGTTCCAGAGGATATATGTATGAACAAACTTACACACCATATGAATATATATAACTATGTGTAACATTTTCAGTGCACCAGTTTATTGAATTAGGCTTACCATAATAACCTCATTCTATTTAATTACCTCCTGAAAGGCCCTATTTCCATATATAGACCTATTCCGATGTCCTGGGACACAGTTCAACCTATGTTCACTAAATACACAAGGATGTTTCTGTCTACGCAGAAATGTTCTTCCATTAAGTGGGCTCCTTTCCCCTTGAGAAACATTGGTGAGACTCAAACTTACAGAGCATTCAGCTCAAAGGCTACTTTTAGAAAGAGTCCCTGGAAGAGAATAGTTTAACCTGGACAGGAAGGTTTGTTGTGTTGTTATTGTTGTTGATAGTGAAGGAAATTGCCCCAATCATACAAAAACCAGCATGTAGCAAATTGTTAAAGTGAATTTTTCTTGTAAATTCAGGAGTAAAGCAAAGTGATTCACATTTTATGGTTCAATGACATATCCTAAAGAAATTAGAGGGTTCCCTTACAATAACTTGAAAATAAGAGTATTTGATTTAAAAAAAATAACACTTTAAAAAGATATCACACTGAAGAATTTATGAAGATATTAAGGAAAGACAAAAATGTAATTCTGTAAATAAAATCTTAAGGATTCTATACATGCAAAAAAGCTATTAGAACTAATACACACAAAAAAATTATTTTTAATGTAAAAATAAGTTAAAGAATGTACCAAGTGTATCTGCTGTAAGACATAATTCTTTAGTATACAAGGATTGTATTCAGAGTAAATTAATATAGAAAACATATTACTATAAATGTGAAAACAAATCAGTGAACAATGTGCTAGAGTTAACGCTCTGAAAATTTACTTGATTAATTTACTCAACATTTATCAGTGAATTCAGAAATGTACATTAAAATTTACTGTCATTTCATTGGAAATTAAGAATTATTCTTTTTGTTGAAATAGGTGTTCCTTTTTTACCTGCTGCTAATTTTGTTGAAATATAAAATTGATCATGGTGTTAATGACTTTTAACAGCTTTATTAAGGTAGAATTGAAATATAGTAGGCTTCACATACTTTAAATTCCTGATTTAGAGTTTTGACATATAAATCCATACAATCATCACCCAGTGCAAGATTATGAAGAGATCCATTGTTACCAAAGTTTTCCTGGCATTAAAATAAGAAACCTCCATATATTTTGAAGTTAGAATTTAGATTCTCTTATAAGATTTTTCCTAAAGCTGTGTGAGCATATTCATATATCTCCATAAATTAGCATTGAAATCCTTGCACGGTGGAACTCAGAAAACAGAAAACATAATTTATTTTAATTTTCCCCTAGATGAGTATGAAGTAATTGCCTATGAATTTATTTTCTATCATGTCAAATACAGACTATTCCTACTAGCCAACTTACTAAAAATATAGACACCTGAAAGAAGATATGACATGAGGGAAACTGACTGTTCAGATGTTCTCAGCTTACCTTCTCCACGAGCACAGGAAACCCACAAGATGAGAATAACATTGATTAGTAACAGCATGTTAGCAATTCCCAATGGCATGTTGATATAAATATTCCTGCTGAGCTGTCTGGGATGTTTAATTTGCTTTATTAGCAGCTTTCAAGCATGCCCCTGAATTTAAATGCACTATCCTGAAGCTAGCAAACTGAGGTCACTTAGCAAATATCAGTAAATATCAAAGTTCAAAGAACTTTTCGAAATCCCTCATTTCCTAATAGTAGTTGCACAATAATTTCTTGAATTCATTCCCTAATATGTACTTGTACAAGTTTCTTTAGGAACAATAATAGACTGGGTCTGAAAGTGATATAAAACACTAATTCTTAAATTAAACACTTCAAGAAAATCAGTGAGGTCCTTTCTCAACCTGGTGAATTATACATGAATAATTCTGAATCCATGTCACTATAACTTTTTGTCCTTTACTTCGTTTCACACAACATCATTACTTAGGGGTCTGTGAAACCAACCGGTGTATTTGGACCCTATTCCACCATCTGCATTTTGTTTTATATAGGGAAGCACTAATTTTTTAAAAACTCACATTAGATCACACTGAGTACAAGAGTATCAGCATGTTCTTGGCTTTTAAATTTTCTTTAAACAATGTACTTTGAGGCACTTTTCATTTTAAAGTACGATATATTCAGATGCACACAATTATTTTCTCTGATGGAATATAAACCCATCCTCACCTGTCCTTTTGCTCACTTATAATCACATTTATTTGTTTTCTTTATACATGTATACTTACATACATGTAGCCAATTATATTTGTCATCTTTGAAGATGCAATTCTTTAATATAACAAAATTGTTTTCAGGCAAATAACATGGGAAATAGAAGCCACTGATGTTATAGAGTTAATGCACTGAAATGTATTTATTTCCTTACTGTAACTATAATAGTTTCAAAAAATGAAATAATTCAGTAATGTATATAATTGAGACTTCCAGGGAAGCAAAATAGTTTATATCAGACCAAAATTCTACAAATAACAATTATAAACTCAATGCCAATTATAAAAATGATCTGCATGTGTAAGTAAATGCAAACTGAAAATGGAAGGCATCCAGCCTTTGAAAGAATGGAGTCAAATGGTGAGATCCATATTTATACATTTTATGAACTTGGGACACACCCACATCCACAGGGTGCATGGATGGTAGAGCTCAAGCTGAAAGCAAAGTTGTCTTTCTGTGACAGTTTAGAAAATGCATATGGGTCTGGCAGAACATCTGCCATGTGAGAAGAGAAATCCATGAGACCCACCAGTGGAATCCTAAGTAATCTTTGTATTTCCCCCTAAATTATTTATTAAATCTGCATGAACATGCATGGGATGAAACTCTAAGCAGCCCAGCTGAAGGAAATTGCAGCAAAACTGAAAACTGTGCAAGATTCAGTTAATAACCAGCGCGGAGAAGAGGAGTTGGAGTTCAATGCCAGCATAGCTTATTAAATTCCTCACATTTTTTTGGAACCCAGGTGGATACGTCCTAGGAGTGAATACTGTGTCCCAGGAGTTGACTAAGGTCTATATACTTGTATTAAGGCAGCACTGAAATAGACCAACCTTAAATATGTACAAATTCTATATATCAAACCATCATGATATACAGAAAATAAAAAATATTTACAATAGTATTTCCTACTAGAACAAAGATCTATTTTATTCAGAGGAAATATCAGAATCCATAAACTCTACAATATGTTGTTGGTGATGTTCAGTGTAGAGTAAAAATTTACTAGACATGCAAAAAAGCAGAATATGAACCATTTTAGAGAAAAGCTATCAAAAGAAACAAGCCTAAAGACAAACAATATGCTGAAATGGTCAGATAAATGTAACTTAAAATTACTATGAACTATAAGTTAAAGAATCTATAGGAGAAGTTATATATTGTTGGCTGAGTTGTGGAATTTCAGAATAATTTTGGCAGGCTTTTGCTTAGAGGGATGGCTTCTAAACAGTCTATACAGAGGCATCCAGTTTCTAAGAAAGAATCAAATGCGAATCCTAGAACTAAAATATAGTATCTATAAAAACTGGAAAAAAATAGTAACAGAATGAGCAGGGTAAAAGAAGAAATAAATACACTTGAAGACAGATAACAGAAATTATCTGAAATGAATCTTAAATAAAAAGAAGAGTAAAAAAAATTGAAGACTCAGTAACCTGTGGGGCAGTATCATATGGTCAAATAAGAAGAGAGAGAAAGTTTGGGGCAGAAGACCAATTTTAAAATCATGAATAGCAATCTTCAAATGTTATTACAGATATGAAGCCACAAAACCAAGAAGCTGTGATAACATCAGGATAATAAATATAAAGAAAACCATAACTAGGCAAAGAAAAACAAAACTGTTGAAAACTGACATTAAAAGAAAAATTATAAGGCAATATAGAAAGAGATTGGAGGAAGAAGACATACTCAGTAGAAAATGCTAATACACAAAGCTAAAACTGACAGGAGACTTCTTGTCAAAAACAGTGGGGCCAAAAAAATATAAAATAACATTCTTAAAGTGTTAAAAGAAAAGAAAAACTTTGTTAAATGAGAATACTAAACAGATTAAAAATATTCAGGAACAAAAGTGAAATAAATATATTTTCAGATTAACCTAAACTCAGAGAACAGATTAAAAATATTCAGAAACAAAAGTGAAATAAATATATTTTCAGATTAACCTAAACTCAGAGAATTTGTTGCAAATGATCTATGCCAAAAGTACTGTGAAAAGAAATCACCCCATAGAAAGAAAATTGATACTAACTGGAAATGTGGATCCCAGAAAGAATGAAGAGCTGAGGAAATGATGAAATTTAAATGATAAACATGTTTTTTTTCTTAAATCTGTTAAACAATGAAGAGTTTAAAAAAAACTGGAAGAAAAAAATATAAAAATATATATTTGATTGCAAGATTCTTACATTTTACATGAAGTGGTAGAAAATTAATTACATTTTATAAGCCTTAGGTGAACTACTAAAAAACAGATCAATAATAACTAACAATTTATATAAAATAAAATGCTAAAAGCATGAAACTAATCTAACAGAATGCAGGAAAGAATTCTAAAGAATACTACAGAATACCTGGGGAAAATAGAAGCAACTAGAAATGGTAAAGATAAATCCACCAGCATTAATTACTGAGATTAAATTAAAATTAACTAGGACAGTGCAAAAGAAGATAAAGTAGGATTGGATAAAAATAGAAAGCCCAATTATATGCTGTTTCCAAAAAGAGAACTTAAATATAAGGACACTAACAAGTGAAAGCAAAGGGTTGAAAAATGTACACCTTGATAAACTAAGCATGTGAAAGATGGAGTGGCCATGTTAATTTCAGATAAAGTAAGATTCAAAAGAGAATTACCAGAGAATAAGGAGTATCTCATAATAATAAAATTATCCATTCAGGTAATGTCAATTTCATCAAGCCCAGGGGAAAAAAAACATGAAAATCATAAGGAAAAATTCACCAAGGCAAGAGGAAAAAAAGCCATGAAATTTAAAAAGGAAAGAAAGAAAATTGTAAGGAAAGGCATGAAAAATTATAAAGAAAAACATAATCACAAATTTTTTAAATATTAAGGATTCCATGGAAAAGAGCTATTAGAGCTAATACACACAAAAGAGGTTCTTTGTATTACAAACAAAAATTGGAAAATGAAAAATTTAAAAGAACACTATCCTTTATGAATATTTAAAAACTTAAGACATTAAGGAATACATTTGGCAACTATTTGTAAGCTTCCTACACTGAAAATTTTAAAACATTACTGAAAAAAAATTTCAAAGACAAATAAAGGAAGAGGTACATGATGTTCATGGATTGAAAGGCTTAATATCATTAAGAAATCAATCCCCCCCAATTAATTTATGCTTTGATCATGACCCAAACAAAATTCTCTTATTTGGCCAAAAAATAATTGGCAACATGAAACAAAATCTATTTGGATGTAAAATTCCAATTGAAACTAAATATAAATATGTCTCATTCAGTACAATGTACAATATATACTTTCCTCCTTTAGTAAGGATAAAAATAATAATATAAAAAAGTGGATTTGGAAATGGCCAGGGCAATCTTGAGAATGAATGCATTGCAAGATTTGTAACACCAGATATCTAGATTTATAATAGATACTGTTTATCACAGTGTGGTAGTATCATAATAATAGACAAATTGATTAGTGCAAACAAGTCCAGAAATACACACCCAAAAACATTTCACTTGTTTTGTGCACCGTGTGATTCAATGGGGGAAGAACGTTTTTCCCTAGAAATGGTGAGGTAGCAATCGGATTTTGGTATGGTAAACAAAATGGAGACTTGGCTCTTTCTCATACCACATAAGTCAACTAAAGTTGGATCATAGGCCTAAATGTAAAGCCCCCAAAACAAAGGATAGTGTTATAGCTTCAGTCATTGATGGTAGATCAATACTTATTTAACAGAATTCAAACTGGATTTCAGTAACCACTTAAATTTCCAATCCATCAAAAAACATCATCAAAAAAAGAAAACAAAAGCCATAGATTGGGAGAAGTCATTTGCAATACAAATATTGGATGTAAGACATATGTAATATACATGAAATTAAATAGTTTTATAACTGAGTTAAAAAAATTTTTAAATCACAAACCTGTACATGCTGTTTTCATTATCACTACTCATCAGTGAAACTCAAAAGACAAACACCTTAAATATCACTACACACAGAGAAGGCCTAATGTTTAAGTCTTTCATTTCTAAGTTTTTTTAATATAATTTTTTAATCAATATATTCTTGATATACTGTTAAGAAGGTTTCACATGAAAAACAATGTGGTTACTACATTCGCCCATATTATCAAGTCCCCTCCCATACCCCATTGCAGTCACTGTCCATCAGTGTAATAAGATGCCAGAGTCACTATTTGCCTTCTCTGTGCTACACTGTCTTCCTCATGATCTCCCCCATACCATGTGTGCCAATCATAATACCCCTCAATCCCCTTCTCCCTCCCTCCCCACACACCTTCCCCCATCTCTCCCGTTTGATAACCACTAGACCCTTCTTGGAGTCCTTGGAGTCTGTGAGTCTGCTGCTGTTTTGTTCCTTCAGTTTTGCTTTGTTGTTATACTCCACAAATGAGGGAAATCCTTTGGTACATGTCCTTCTCTGTCTGGCTTATTTCACTGAGCATAATATCCTCCAGCTCCATCCATGTTGTTGCAAATGGTAGGATTTGTTTTCTTCTTATGGTTGAATAGTATTCCATTGTGTATATGTACCACATCTTCTTTATCCATTCATCTACTGATAGACACTTAGGTTGCTTCCATACCTTGGCTATTGTAAATTGTGCTGCGATAAACATAGGGGTGCGTATGTCTTTTTGATTTTGAGAACTTGTATTCTTTGAGGTAAATTCCTAGGAGTGGAATTCCTGGGTCAAATGGTATTTCTATTTCTATTTTGAGTTTTTTGAGGAACCTCCATATTGCTTTCCACAATGGTTGAACTAGCTTACATTCCCACCAGTAGTGTAGGAGGGTTCCCCTTTCTCTGCATCCTTGCCAGCATTTGTTGTTCTTAGTCTTTCAATGCTGGCCATCCTCACTGGTGTGAGATGATATCTCATTGTGCTTTTAATTTGCATTTCCCTGATAATTAGTGATGTAGAGCATCTTTTCATGTGCCTGTTGGCCATCTAAATTTCTTCTTTGGAGAATTGTCTGTTCATATCCTCTGCCCATTTTTTAATAGGGTTATTTGCTTTTTGGCTGTTGAGGTGAGTTCTTTATATATTTTGGGTATTAACCCCTTGTTGGATATGTCATTTACAAATATATTCTCCCATACTGTAGGATGCCTTTTTGTTCTGCTGATGGTGTCCTCTGCTGTACAAAAGCTTTTTAGCTTGATGTAGTCCCATGTGTTCACTTTTGTTTTGTTTCCCTTGTCCAAGGAGATGCATTCAGGAAAAAGTTCCTCATGTTTATATTCAGGAGATTTTTGCCTATGTTGTCCATTTCTAAGTTTTTGTAAAAATCAATGGATACGGAATAGGTGATACATATACACAATGGAACTGTATTAAGCGTGTGACCCTGAAGTTGACAGAAGGGCTGGTACTGATAGTCAGCTGGTAACCCTGGAGCACATACACATACTTGGGGTGAGGTGAGGTCTCCACTGTCAATAGCTGGAGGGGCCCATACTTCACTCGTAACCCAGAAATATTACTTGTTTTATTGAGACAAATAATCATACAGAAAATGGAGGAAAATGCAAATAAGACACTGTATGTGATATATCTGGAGCATGTAGACCATTTACAATTAATCATTGCGGTGTTAGGGTATATGTCAGCCATTTTATTGTATTACTTTGTGTGTTTCTCAATCCTGTTTACTTTTCGTGCCTTTCTCGTGGGTTTCTTCAACAATTTAAAATAATTTTATTTTGATACATCTTCATTGTTGTTGAGTATATCCCTTTGCAAAGTTTTGTTAGTGGTTGTTCCAGGCATTAAGATATTCATTTATAGCTTATCACTCTCTCCTGGTATCAACATTTTACCACTTCAAATGAAATATGGAAACCTTATTTCCATTTGGGTCCATCTGCTCTCCCTACATTTTAAACCTGTACACAATAATAATGGCTTTTCTGTCATTACTTACAGCATTAGTTACATTCAGTCAGGGAACAGAAGCCAATCTTACCATATCACCAGCAAGAATTAACTGTAGGTAATTAGTTGCAAAGGCAAAGGAGCTGGAAGACCCAGTGGGAGCATGCAAGAGCTGGAGGACATAAAGACAGTAAATATAACATTCAGAAGTGGAGTCTGTTGCTTTCAAGTTGGCACCTAAGGCTTGTACCTGCTCTGTTGCTGAGACATGGTTTTGCAGTTAGTTCTGGGTCTAGTGAGGAAGGGAAACAGACCACCAGAAATTCCATAAATAGTATCCCCTCTGGATCACCCAATCTCCACTTGAATAAATCTATCTCTAACTACTGTCTGGAACTATCACACAGGTAGAGCCAGACCGATCTTCCTTGTTTCTCATTTCCCACTACAACTTCTATGGGCAAAACTCAGTGAAAATCAACAAAACAAGAAGAGTAGGAAATGTAGTTTATATGCTCTGACTCTTAAGAGTACAGAGCAGTGCTTAAAGGTTGGGTTTGGTGTTTGATGACATCAACTACCTACAGTAGAGTCCACCACACAACAATAATGATGGTTCCACAGTATTGAATTTACCTTCCCATAATGAAATGCCTTTGTTCTCTTCCTATAAGTGGGAGCCAAAATGTCCAAGAGTCATGATACTGACACTCTGTGACATTATTAACTTTCTTAATTTGGTCACAATTCCAAAGAGGTGTGTAACTTAAAAGCTAAATCATTCCCTGTTGCAAAGCATAAAGCTGAGGAAGAAAAAAAATAGTTAACACAAATATATATACAAATCAAAATAGAAAGTATACTACAGCATCTTAATTTAAGTTTATGATCATTAGGCTGTGGTTGATATGGTAAATTCTTTTTCTACATCCCATTATATCTTTCCTTCCTCTTTTAGCACCTAAACTAGTCCATGTCCCTTACCTGATAGGGTTAACCAAAGCTTCATTCCACACTGTCAGAGTTCATAGCAGTCTTACATTAAGTAGCCTGCTGATGGCTTTCTATTATCCTTTATTGGTAGACAGATAAGTATAAAGAAGACATCTCAGAGAATCTTCTGTATTCAAATATTATTTTCCTTCTCTCATCATACAGCAATAAACAATGACCCTTCGGCAACTGAGGTCAATGTCCTCAGCCAGTGTCCACAATCCACTTCCATGCCTGCTCGTTCAAAGACATGAGTAGGCCTATGGGGACAGAGAGTTACTAGAAACTTCCAGTAAGTGGAAGTATTGATTTGTCCCCTGATGACAGCATCGAATCTTATGACCTAATCCTGCTAAACTAGCAGAGTACAGACTGAGCCTGAAAGAAGAATGTTTATTTATGAATTTGTTACAGATTGAACATCTTAACAGATACAGATGAAATAATAACTAAATACATTTCCGCACAGGTACTTGATCAAAAAAGAAAATACAATATAAAAAACAAAATTCTTGCAAAGAAAAAAAGAAGAAAATTTCTTCGAGCAAAAAAAAAACAGAAAACAAAAACAGGTGACTTACTATGCTGCCAACATACTACAATCCTAGCAAACTCACAACAGTGTTAATGCCTTTGTAGTAAAAATCCATTAAAATCACCTTGAAATAAACACAGTTTTATTTGAGCCAAATTGAGGACTTAAAAGCACAGAAATATTGATTGCCATAGGTAGGTGGGAAAAAAAAGTTCCAAGGGGCCCAAGTGATACAAGGGTTTTATATTCTCAAAGACACACGTGAAAAAGAACTTCAAAGGTGTACATGGCACTTACATAAGATATGCCACGTAAAGGATAGAGTCAGGGGCAATATCCATCCTGGCACCAAGGCAACTCAGAGAAAGGCAAACGTTTTGCTTGTCTTTTAGCAGGAATGTGGGTGCTGATTGTTTAGCTTTCAACTTAATTAATGGTGGTATTTAGTTTTCATGGGTGGTGGTTTTGAGACTCCCAGAGTTAGTGACACCTTCAGTATCTAGGCCTTAGAAATCTTTTTGGTGATCCCTGCAATAGTGGTCAGCTTTTCTTTATTTCACAGTTGTGAGATTGCAATTTATAATAAGTAATATACGCTTGGCCACTGTCATCTTTTCTTGCACAAGCCCCTAAAGTCTTGGGATTTCCCAGGAGAGTGATAAAGGTGCCTTTACTTATGCTAATAGGGTGACTTTTGGAAAGTAGCCAAGGAAGGTGCTGGTTGCACAAGGAATCAACCATGTCTTAGGAAACTGGAACTTTTAGCCTCACTCCTTGACCTCCAGGGAGTGCAGAGGGATGGCGGCTGAGCCAGCTGCCAGTGCCAGGCTATCATGCCACATTAAGGAGCCTCCACACCCCAAAAGGATGAAGTTCCAAGAACTCCTGGGGTGGGGAGCACTTGGGGGAGCTGAGAGAGGCACATACTCAGAGAGGGTGTGGGAGCTCCCGCCCCTCCCACAACCTTGCCCTGTCCATCTGTTCCGTCTGAGTTATATCCTTCATAATTAACTGGTATGAAGTAAATAGAATACTTCTTTGAGTTTGGTTATCTGCTCTAGCAAGTTAACCAACCCAAGGAGAAGGTCGTGGGAACCTCTGGTCTATAGCCAGATGGTCAGAAACACAGGTGACAAACTGGACTTGAGATTGGCTCCTTAAGGGGGGTGGAGGCAGTCCTGTGGACTGAGCCCCTAACCCATGGGATCTCATGCTTTCTCCAGGTAGATCATGTCAGAATTGAGTTGAACAGCTGGTGTAGGAGAACTGCTTGGTGGTGTGGAAAAAGACACATTATAATAGGGAAGATCATCAAACCAGTTGAATAGCACATTTCAGTCAGGGTTAGAAATAGACTTATCCTCCATGGGAGTAAAGTAAAAGCTGTATGTGGTAAGTGAAGAACTTTCTATTTCATAGACTTTGCTTTGCACAATTAAAATAAAGCTAGTTTCCTCCCCTCCCTTGTGTCCTCACTTTATGCCATCAACAAACTGACAACTGGCCTTGTCAGAGTCATCAAACTGTGCCATCTTTTAGAAGTATTATGACAGAATCACATTTTGACCTTCTTCTTTAATATATTGTTATATTACATGAAATTATTAGGAATTCTATATAAAACAGCTGTATATTCAAGAAGCAACACAATATATAATATCAAGCTGTGTAATTCTGAGGAAAGAAATGAATTGTTAGAAAATCTGTAATCCTATAAAGTGAGAATTACAACATTTTATAGCCCTTCCATTCATGTCACATTAAAACACACATAAGCCAGACATAAAAATGTGTGCTTTGCCATATTCCAGTATAAAAATGGTCTTTGTAATGACTGATGCTGGGCAGGTTCTCCTCCAATAGACAACTGGAGGGGCACACCGGGACCCCACGATGCAGCCAGTCCAGAAGTGGACTGACTGCCATCCCTTAAAGCTGCCACCTCAGAAACATTTTTGGGATGTGCCCCATCTGCCCAAAAGTCTGCGCAGGTGTTTGGGGACAGGCCCAAACTCCAGAGCCCTGGAGGACTCCAGCTTCCCAAAGCCGGATGATATGTGTGTACTGTGTATGCCCATACCTGGTAGGGTATGTGTGCGAGGGACTTGTTTCAAGGCAAGTGCCAGGGAGAATGCTAGTCACAGGAGCACACTGTTGGGAGTACAAGGTATTTGCCTAATTCTGTTTTCTAATATACATAACTGTGCATATTGCCCCAAAGGTACAACTGGAGGAGTCTGGACTGTCTGAACAGGACTGCACCTCTCCAACTGTTGATTACCCTTCTATTAGAGACACTCAGGAACCTTGTTCACCAGAAGCCTGGAACCTCATCAAGCCAAAAGGAAAAGAGCTTCTCCTCAGCCCTATAGCCCTGCATGCAGGCTTGTTGACCATTAAAAGGAATTTTGCAAAAAAAATCATCACAGTTTGAGATTTCTGCAAATAACCCTGTACCCAAAGCTTGCCTCCCCCAGGAGATAGGGAATTATGTATGAAAATGATGACTGCCTGTCAAAGATACACAAGAACATTGTGACCAGACCTGTGTTGACAACTCCTCGGACCCACTGGCGCCTAGATGTCTGCAGCCTGCAGTCACCCCCTAAGCTGCTCTCCCTCATGCTCTCCTTTCCCTATCATAAAAGAAGCGTGCAGTCAACCCTGAGTTAACCTGGTTCTTTAGGACACGAGCTTGCTGGATTTCTGAATAAAATTGCTTTCCTCACCCCAACACCTTGTCTCAACATATTGGCCTGACTTGTGGCAAGTGGCAACATTATAGTTAATTTTAAAAGTTCTTTACATTTAGAAAGTCTGAAGGGCATCTTAATTACATTAATACTGTATGCAATTGAAAGAATGGAAAAGTTTTAAGTTTGCTCTGAGTTGCAAAACAGGCCCTGAGTAATGAACCTTGGCCTGAGTTGCAAAACAGGCCCTGAGTACAATAGTTTGTAAAACAGGCCCTGAGTGTAACCACAGAACAGATGAGCCGTAAAGATAAGGTTAAGAATATTGAGGCCCTGTGAGACTTTAACCCTTAACCGAAATGCTTTTGCTATCTTGTTATCAGCAACCGACTTCCCCGCAAGAGCTCCATGACCTCCCCCCATTCCTTCCCCTGGTGTGGTTTTTTCCTTTATAAGCCTCTGGAGAATTCTGCTCGGGTCGAACTCCTCTGCCCTTGCGTGGGTTATGAGTCTCAACCCCAGCGCGCTGGTAAATCAATAAACCTCTTGCTGTTTGCATCAAGACCGGTCTCCTGCGAGTATTTGGGTCGTCGCCTATCCCGGGTCTCGAGTAAGGATCCACTTCGGTAGTTTTACATTTGGGGGCTCGTCTGGGATCTGCGGCCACCCTATTCTCCAGGGACCCACTTGGAGGTAAGCGAAGGATCCTTAAGTTTCTGTGTGCGCCAGCGCCTGTTTGTTCTGTCAGGTATCTGAATCTGTGAAAAGCGCTTTCGGTTTTGCAGCCGCTTGTCGCTCCCGTAAGGGAACGAGAGCCGTGGTAAGGCAGACGTGCCAGGAGCCACAAGCTGCGGCCCTGGGGGACGCCCCGGGCTCAGGGGAGCTAGTCTCCCATCTGTCGGAGGGGGAACGAGTCCAGTTCCTACGGGCTCCTGGACCTCCTCCTCCGTCTGAGACCCTTTCATGTCTTTGGAAGACTCGAGAGGGGAAGTGTCTGTTGGCTTCTTTCTCCGTTTTGTGTCTTGCTGTTTTTGTGTATCTGGAGATGATTGAAATGGGACAGACTGTGACGACCCCCCCGTCTCTGACATTAGACCACTGGACGGACGTTAGGCGTAGGGCACATGACCTATCTGTAGAAATCAAGAAAGGGCCATGGCAGACCTTCTGCACCTCTGAATGGCCAACTTTTAATGTTGGATGGCCCCCTGAAGGCACTTTCAATCTAGAAGCCATTTTTTCTGTTAAAAGTATTGTTTTTCAGACTGGACCAGGGTCGCACCCCGACCAGTAGCCCTACATCACAGTCTGGCAGGACCTGGTAGAGAATCCCCCACCCTGGGTGAAGCCCTGGGTACGGAAGCCGCAAAAGCCAGATTCCCGAGTTCTGGCTCTACAGAGATCTTCACGAAAAAGTGAAACTGTCAGAGAGAGAGATAGTCAAAAGAAGCCCGAGGTTTCGACCCAAGGGCCGCCTCGGCCTAAGATCTATCCCGAGATTGAAGGCCCTCCCGAGTGGCCTGACTCCACACCGCCCCCCTATCCCCAGGGCCTCGTGGCCGGGCCGGGACCCTCGGCCCCACCCGCCGAAGGGGCCGTAGGAGGAGGACCTGCGGCAGGAACCAGGAGTAGGAGAGGGACCTCTCCGAAAGGGCCTGACTCAACCGTGGCTTTGCCACTTCGAGTCTATGGCCCCCCGGTGCCTCCACCTGGAATTCAGCCAATGCAGTATTGGCCCTTCTCCTCAGCGGATGTGTATAATTGGAAAGCTAATCATGCCTCTTTTTCAGAGAATCCGGCTGGGCTAACGGGACTCGTAGAGACCCTTATGTTTTCTCACCAGCCCACCTGGGACGACTGCCAGCAGTTACTGCAGACCCTCTTCACTACAGAAGAGAGGGAGAGGATTCTTCTGGAGGCATGAAGGAACATGCCAGGGGACAATGGACAGCCCTCCCAACTTCCCCACGTGATAGATGCAGGGTTCCTGCTGACTCGACCCAACCGGGACTTCAATACTCCTGAAGGTAGGGAGAGGTTGACCGTCTACCGCCGGGCTCTGGTGGCAGGTCTCAAGGGAGCCACACGGCGGCTCACTAATCTGGCTAAGGTAAGAGAGACCCTTCAGGGGCCCATAGAACCCCCCTCAGTTTTCCTTGAGCACCTCATGGAGGCTTATAGGCGCTACACTCCTTTTGATCCCACCTCTGAGGGGCAGCGGGCAGCAGTGGCCATGGCATTTATAGGGCAGTCAGCATCTGATATCAGAAAGAAACTGCAGCGCCTTGAAGGACTGCAGGATTTTACTTTACAAGACCTAGTGAAGGAGGCTGAGAAAGTGTATCACAAAAGAGAGACAGAGGAAGAGAAAGAACAAAGGGAGAAGAGAGAGAGAGAAGAAAGGGAGGATAGAAGGGACAGAGACAGGAGAAAAATTTAACTAGAATTTTGGCCGCAGTAGTAAGTGAGAAAGAAAAAGGATTACAGAAGCTTAGACAGACAGGGAACCTGAGTAACAAGGGCCAGAAAACGTCGAGAGATACTGTCAGGACACCACTCGACAAGGATCAATGTGCCTACTGCAAAGAGAAAGGGCATTGGGCCCGAGAATGCCCAAAGAAAAGAGGCAGAAACCCCAAAGTTCTAACCCTAGATGAAGATGACTAGAGGGGATGGGGGTCGGACCCCCTCCCCGAGCCTAGGGTAACCTTACAGGTGGAGGGGCGACCAGTGGATTTCCTGGTCGACACAGGGGCAGAACACTCTGTGCTACTGAGACCTTTGGGAAAATTACAAGACAAAAAGTCCCTGGTCCTGAGCGCCACAGGACAAAAACTGTACTCATGGACTACCCGAAGAAATGTAGATTTAGGTGTGGGGCAAGTAACCCACTCATTTCTAGTTATACCAGATTGCCCCTCCAACCTGTTAGGGAGGGACCTCCTCACAAAAATGGGAGCTCAAATTTCCTTTTCCCCATCGGGGCCTGAGGTCACCTTGCAGGAAGACCCCACAGTTGTTTTGAGTTTGAAATTAGAAAAAAAATATCGGATACTCACTGAGATGTCAGCCCCTGAAGATATGCAAAACTGGTTGAGACAATTTCCCCAAGCTTGGGCAGAAACAGGGAAAATGGGCTTAGCAGAACAGGTTCCGCCCCTGGTAGTAGAGGTGAAGGCTTGTGCCACCCCCATATCGGTGTGCCAGTACCCCATGAGCCAGGAGGCCAGACTGGGCATTCGCCCCCACATTCAGAGACTTTTACAGTTGGGAGTCCTGGTGCCATGTCACTCCCCATAGAACACCCCACTGTTACCTGTCAAGAAACCCGGTACAGGGGACTACTGGCCGGTCCAAGACTTGCGGGAAGTGAACAAGAGAGTCCAAGACATTCACCCCACGGTGCCCAATCCATATAACCTCCTCAGCTCTCTCCCCCCAGAAAGGGGCTGGTATACTGTGCTAGACTTAAAAGATGCCTTCTTCTGCCTGAGATTACATCCATCAAGTCAGCCCATCTTTGCATTTGAATGGAGGGATCCTGACACTGGGCAAACAGGACAACTGACCTGGACCCGATTACCTCAAGGATTCAAGAATTCTCCCACCCTCTTCGATGAGGCGCTACATCAGGACTTGGCCCCCTTCCGGGCCGAAAATTCCAAGGTAACTCTCCTCCAGTATGTTGATAATTTGCTTTTAGCAGGAGAGACTTATCAGGATTGCCTTGAAGAGACTAGAAGCCTCCTCTCCGAGCTGGGCCGGCTAAGATACCAAGCCTCTGCCAAAAAGGCTCAGCTATGCAAACAGGAAGTGGTCTACTTGGGCTACTCTTTAAAAGAAGGAAGAAGATGGCTGACTGAGGCCAGTAAAAAGACTGTCACACAGATTCCAGTACCTAAGACATCTAGACTGGTACGTGAGTTCCTGGGCACTGCTGGTTTTTGCCGACTCTGGATCCCAGGCTTTGCTACCTTGGCAGCCCCTCTCTACCCTCTAACTAAGGAAAGGGTGGAGTTCCAATGGAGAAAAGAACACCAGCAGGCCTTCGATGAAATTAAGAAGGCCCTCCTCTCAGCACCGGCCTTGAGCTTACCAGACCTGACCAAGCCTTTTACCCTCTATGTAGATGAGGGGGGGGTGGCCAGGGGAGTTCTTACCCAGGCCTTGGGACCCTGGAAGAAGCCGGTGGCATACCTGTCAAAGAAACTGGACCCAGTGGCCAGCGGATGGCCATCCTGCTTAAAGGCCATTGCAGCAGTCGCGATCCTGATCAAGGATGCTGACAAACTGACTATGGGACAACAGGTGACTGTAATTGCTGCCCATGCCCTAGAGAGTGTTATCTGCCAGCCTCCTGATCGGTGAATGACGAATGCTCGCATGACCCACTACCAAAGCTTATTGCTGACCGAGAGAATCATCTTTGGCCAGCCTACCCTCCTCAACCCCGCTACCTTGCTGCCCGAGGACACTGAGGAGCCAGTTGTTCATACTTGTGCAGACATACTGGCCGAGGAAAATGGGGTCAGAAGTGACCTCACAGACACCCCCTGGCCTAACGGTACCACTTGGTTCACGGATGGTAGCAGCTTCATAGTTGAAGGTAAGAGGATGGCTGGGGCCACGGTGGTAGATGGAGAGCGAATAGTATGGGCAAGCAGTCTACCTGAAGGGACCTCAGCTCAGAAGGCAGAACTCATAGCCTTGATACAGGCTTTGAGGCTAGCTGAGGGGAAGGTTATCAATATCTATACGGACAGTAGATATGCCTTTGCCACAGCACATGTACATGGTGCCATCTATCGGCAGAGAGGATTACTGACATCGGCAGGCAAAGAGATTAAAAATAAAAAAGAAATTCTGAGTCTATTAGAGGCAGTGCATTTGCCTAAAAAGGTGGCCACTGATAAAACAGCAAAAAGAAACCAGTTGGCTGATCAGACAGCAAAGAAAGCTGCTCAAAGAACCCTAATATTGCCACTAATGTGTGACTGTGGCTCAGGACCTAGCCCTGAGGGATTCCAGTACACTAGAAAAGATTACCAGAGCATGAATCGCCTAGGGTATACTATAGAGATGCCTCAAGGATTAAGAAAGACAGGGGATGGGAAAATCATATTTCCCCAGAGGGAGGCTAGAGAATACGTGAAACAGCTCCATCGGCTCACCCACCTGGGGACCAAACACCTGAAGAAGACAGTAGAATCATCCCCCTACTATGTAATTGGACTTCCTGAAGTTGTCAATGCAGTAGTTAAACACTGTATCCCTTGTGCCATGACGAATGCAGGCTCCAACCGATACCCCCCTGGACGAAGATTGCAGGGAGATCGACCTGGAGCTTACTGGGAAGTAGACTTTACTGAAATAAAACCTGCCAAATATGGGAATAAATATCTACTAGTTTTTATAGATACCTTCTCAGGATGGGTAGAGGCATACCCAACTAAGACAGAAACTGCCAACATAGTAACCAAGAAGATTTTAGAAGAAATTTTTCCTAGGTTTGGAATCCCTAAGGTAATCGGATCTGACAACGGGCCCGCCTTCGTTGCTCAGGTAAGTCAGGGACTGGCCAAACAAATGGGGTTTAATTAGAAATTACATTGTGCATATAGACCCCAAAGCTCAGGACAGGTAGAGAGGATGAACAGAACTTTAAAAGAGACCTTGACTAAATTAGCTTTAGAGACTGGCGGGAATGACTGGCCAGCTCTCCTTCCCTTTGCCCTGTTCAGGGTAAGAAATACCCCAGGGCGTTTCGGACTAACCCCCTATGAACTGTTATGTGGAGGACCACCCCCCCTTGTAGAAGCAGGAAAAATACATAACCCTGATGCTGTTCTTTCTCAACCCTTATTCGCCCGCCTAAAAGCCCTAGAGGTAGTTCGCCAGCAGACATGGAAACTACTGAAGGAGGTCTACTCCACTGAGACCACCACCGTCCCTCACCAGTTCCAAGTGGGAGACGCTGTCTATGTACGCAGACACCGTGTTAGGAATCTTGAGCCTCGGTGGAAAGGACCCTACCTAGTCCTGCTGACAACTCCCACTGCAGTGAAGGTCGAAGGAATAGCTGCCTGGATCCATGCCTCCCACCTAAAGGCTGCACCGAAGGCAGAGGAAGATGAGTCCTGGCAAGTGGAAAAGACTGATAATCCTTTTAAGCTTCGCTTGCGCCGTAACCCTGACCCTCTCTAACCCCCATCAGCCCTGGAGGTCCACTTGGAAAGTCATTAATCTTGCCTCTAGTGAAGTTCTCAATCAGACTTCCCAGATTGTCCCTAGGGGCACGTGGTTCCCTGACCTCCAGTTTGATCTAGGCGACCTACTACAGATCACCTGGGATGATGCATTCATACAGCAACACCACTTCTACACTTGCCCAGGTTCTGACCTTTCTAAACAAAAGCTTTGTGGGGGGGCCGATAGTTATTATTGTGCCTCATGGGGTTGTGTGTCCACCGGGCATACCTGGTGGGCGGCCCCAATTAGGGATGACCTAATCTCCTTAACCAGGGCAGGTAAACCCACGTGCTCTAAGATCAAGGACTCTGAGGGAAAAATCCACGGCAAATGCAATCGCATAAAATTAACATTCACCGATCGGGGACGGAAAGCTACCGGGTGGGAAGAAGGGAAGATGTGGGGAATTCGTTTCTATGAGAAAACCCGGGTTGGTCCTAGAGACCCTGGAGGAATCCTCCTGGTTAGACTAAAAATAGAAGCCCCTCCGGCCCAGCCAATTGGCCCCAACAGAGTGTTACCTGAACAAAAGCCGCCGCCTCTTCGGCTGCCGGCGCCAACTAAAAGCCCTCCTAAGCCTGCTCCACCACCGCCCCCTCAGAAGAGTACAGAGACCCCTACTACCCCCGATCAGATTGAGACTTCCTCTGAGGTGCCAACTATCTCTCTACCTAGTACAGGGCAGAGATTGCTGAATTTGATACAAGGAGCCTTCAATGTCCTGAATAGTACCAATCCTAATGCCACTAAGTCTTGCTGGCTGTGCCTGGCCTCCAGTCCTCCTTATTATGAGGGCGTAGCTACTTAGACAAGCGCCAACGAGACCGAGAAGCTCAGCAAAGGTAGTTTGAAGGATAGTTCAGTAAATCTCCTTGGTTTAATACTCTAATATCTTCCCTTTTAGGACCTATTCTGATTCTGTTTTTGTTGTTCACCCTTGGCCCTTGCATCTTAAATAAGTTAGTAGCTTTTGTTAGAGAACAGGTTAGCGCCGTACAGATTCTAATGTTAAAACAACATTACCAGTCCCTACCTGATTCTGAGAAGAAATTTTATAACGATACGGGACTCTAGTTCTATGATTAGAACTATGCATAAGAAGAAGTGGGGAATGAAAGAAAGGAAAAGTTTTAAGTTTGCTCTGAGTTGCAAAACAGGCCCTGAGATGAACCTTGGCCTGAGTTGCAAAACAGGCCCTGAGTACAATAGTTTGTAAAACAGGCCCTGAGTGTAACCACAGAACAGATGAGCCGTAAAGATAAGGTTAAGAATATTGAGGCCCTGTGAGACTTTAACCCTTAACCGAAATGCTTTTGCTATCTTGTTATCAGCAACCGACTTCCCCGCAAGAGCTCCATGACCTCCCCCCATTCCTTCCCCTGGTGTGGTTTTTTCCTTTATAAGCCTCTGGAGAATTCTGCTCGGGGGGGGGGGTCGAACTCCTCTGCCCTTGCGTGGGTTATGAGTCTCGACCCCAGCGCGCTGGTAAATCAATAAACCTCTTGCTTTTTGCATCAAGACCGGTCTCCTGCGAGTATTTGGGTCGTCGCCTATCCCGGGTCTCGAGTAAGGATCCACTCCGGTAGTCTTACACAATGAAGTTTCTCCTGTATTTAATAAAGTAAATCCTCTAATGTACAGTTCCTTATATCTGGTGTGTTTGGTTCATTAATATTAACATGAAGATTTAATTAAAAGTAATGGAAAACCTAATATTAATGAAGATGATAAAGACAAATATGAATTTTTTGCATATATAAAAGAGAATATTATAGTGAAGTGAACGAACTTAAGAAAGTAGAAGTGTTTTGACATGTAGATCATATTTTTTAACAGCTGGAAGATATGCAATAAAAATTAGGTTATATGTGAAATCAGCCAAGCTAAAAATGAAACTGTTACCAGACCTTTAACTTCACCTGGCCCCCTTGGAAGCAGAAATAAGAGGCAATAATTAGCTGCTGGTTCTACAGGCAGCCAATGCCTATTTCCAGCAGCTAAGATAATGCTTCCTATTCACCCTTTAAAAGCCCTTCACCATGTCCTGGGAGGCTAGTCTGCCACCTTCCTTCCTAGTTCTCAGCTTCCTGAATACAGCACCGTCTCCTTTCCACCAACACTGTCACTAGCCTCTTGTGTGGCCTTTTCAGCGAAGAACAGCCGAGCATGAGCTTGGGACCAAGCTCTGGCCTGGGTTACAAAACATATCTGGCTTTGATTTATAAATAAAGAAAAATGTTCAGCATAAACAATTTAGAGTCAAATCTTCAAGCAAGCAAATCTTCTAAAAACTTACAGGCTTTTAATTCAACATTTTTCTTTAAAAATGATGTTTTACAAAGGATTTTATGATGCTGTTGGAGTACTATTCTTCTTTCTGCCATTCATTTCTTTGTCCTTAAAGGTTCTTGATAAGACGGTGTCCTTGATGAGAGAGAGGGAGAGAGGTTTTTGCAATAAACGTAATTTCTAATCAAGTGTTTACTACAATCTGAGCTGTTTAACATCTCATATAACTATTGTTTCAACAATGTGTTGATAAAAGCAAGTAACTGTACTTGGTAAATCATACCACTGATTCGTTTTTTAAAAACTCAATGCCATTTTACACTAACACTATTCTTTTTACAATTTGTTTCTAAGTTACTTTCTTCTTTTTCCTTGTAAATGAGAAATCCGATTCACACTAAAATATTTAAATAGCATATGAAATTTTCTGTGCCAATTTTAACCAGTTATAAAATATAAATGTTTTCCACCTGTGTGTCTTATGGATGCTTCAGAGTGTTCAAAATATCTAAAATGCTGTCCTGTGTAGTACATGTATCTTACTGTTTACAATTACCACATACACTTTGCCATAAGTTATTTTTGTAATATTGTTAGTCAAACATAAAATTTAATTTTTATTTTATATTGTATCTTCAAGAGGATCAAAAGCTTGAACCTATAACATTACATTATTTTATTGCATTTTAAAAATACATTTTTAAGAAAGAACAGGATTAGTTTCCATTTATCAAGAAATAGAAAATATATTTCTTTAAATGCCATAGGAGGAAACACTTCAATAAGTCATTCCAAATTCTTTCATAGAAATGTGTTCCTGAAAATAAATACCATAATTTAAATCACTGTTATTAACATTTTGTCTACCAGTAGAAAGATTTGTACAGTTGTGTTTCCAATCTTTTTTGATACATTAACCTACACTGGGAAGAGGGAAAGGTATGATTTTCTATCTCAGAACACATATAGGTTGATTTTTTCACATTTAAATATTACACAAATAAATTGATTTATTTACCAAATTGTCAAAGTATCACAAATAATAAATATCCAACAATGCTTTGACTTCAGACTCTCAAGAAAGCGGTTGAATTAATGAATACTGCTAAGAGTTTGCTTGGTTTAAAAAGAAGAAAGAGAATTATTTTTTTCCTTTATAATGACCATAAAGTAGGAATGTTGTGGAGTTATATATTTCAGAAAGCTTCTGAAATATATAACATAATAAATCTCTTGAATACAATCTGACTGAAAAAAAATAGTTGTAGGCACAGGCATCTTCTTACCTTTTTATTTGGACACATCTTGGGTATTTCAACTGCCCTCTGTCACACTGCACTCTAACTTCAGATCCAATAGATGACTCAGCTACATACGTATCTCTCCTACAAAGAAATTCAACATACTCGCCATGGAAAATAGATGGTCTATTGTCAAAATTCCATTTCAGGAGTAAATTATTCTTTTCCATTTCAATAAAAGATAATGTACAAGGCTCTGAAAAATAATAAAAGAGAAAATTATCTTGATATATCTTGGTACTAACAGGAAGCATTGTGTTGCTTACTCATGATAATCTTAAAATTCCCAGGTATTAGAGTAGCAAATAAGTTAGTTAGAATTAATAGTTGAGTCAGAAAACATGTCCAAAGCTCACAGAGAGAAATGTGCCATTTATCTATGTGGTCCTGAATTTGGAAAAGGGTATGCCCCGCCAGCCACTTAGCTTTATGAAATTAAGTTTATCACAGATAGCAAACAAAAAAGGTGGGGAATTTTTAGAGCACTAACGATCACTAATAGTCACTGAAATATTGTTCTTCAACCTTTTCTTCTTCAGAAAGTTCAAATAAAATACCCATGAGTCAAATTATTTGTTTAATATTTGAATAGACAATATGCTATGGAGATGGAGAAATAAGCTTGATTTTCAACAATGACTCAAACTTTATGACTTTATGGCATTCAAAGCAGTTGGTATAGTGGACAGTTTCACATCTTTTAAATTTCCAGTTATTAAGTAATATCAAGATTGGTTTAAGATGTTTTAAATTCTAAGCATCAAAATGTTATGGGTCCTTCCACTTCATGCATTAAAACAAAACAAAAATTTAAGTATTTGGATATCCAACAGACTTCTTTATTTTTTTCCATGATGAAAGCTGTGATATTTTCAAAATAGCAAATCATTTCAGGAAATGGGCTGCTTGTGCCTTATTTACCTCCTGGATGACTTAACACTAAGCAGTAGCTTCTGACATAGTTAAAAAGATACAGAGTTGCTAAATAGCTGTGAATCATATAACTGTAATACATTAAGAAACTTCTTTATTTGATTATTTAAAGCAGGTACTTGGAATGCCTATGTGTCAGATGTTATGTTAGAAGTGCTATAGACAGAATAAAAATGGACAGGAATTATTTTAAAATAGGATTTTTAGAGTCACTAATAGTCTCATAGTTTTTATAGTCATTGCAAAATGACCTTGAAAATGAGGTTAAATGGTAGTGTAAATTAGAATGTCAAGTCAGGCAGAGAAAGACAAATACCATATGATTTCACTTACACGGGAATCTAAAAAGAAAAATGAACAAGTAAACAAAATACACAACACAGAAATAGACTCATAAATACAGAGAGCAAACTGGTTGTTGCCAGGCGGATAAAATAGGTGAAGGAGATTTGAGAGGTACAAACTTCCATTTAGAAAATAAATAAGTCAAGGAGATGAAAGTACATGGGAGGAAATATAGTCAATAATATTGTGATGACTTTGCGGGATGAATGATGGCAGCTACAATTATCACTGTGGGCATTTGTAATCTACATGATCATCAAATCACACCAGAAACTACTGTATTATGTCAACTCTACTTCAAAAATAATTAGAATGTCATTGTTCTACAAAACATGAAAGTTTAATTAAAACAAGTTAACTCGAATCTACAAAAAAAGGTATGAAGTGGATTGTAGATATGTAAAGGTAATGGCTGAAATTAAGCACCCAAGAAAAGATTAATGAACTGGAAGATATATCAGTAGAAAATTGCCAAACTGAAACAAAGAGAAGATAAAAGGATCCTCCAGAATCTATGAAAAACAGCAAGCCACAGATTCAAGAAGTGCTACCCAATCTGAAGAATAAAATACTCAAAGAAACTAACATAAAGACCCAAAATAAATAACCTACTGAAATGAAGGCAAAGAGAATCTCAAAACCAGCAGAGTACAAAGAGAAACTTAGTTTCAAAGGGGTCCCATTAACAATGACATGGACTATTTAACAAAAACTGTAAAAAACAGAAAAGGAAGAAATGACATCTTTTAAAGCACTGAAGGAAAATAAGGGCCCAGCTAGAATTCTATAACTGGCAAAATTATGCTTTAAAACTGAGGGAAAAAAAGAACTTGGCAGAATGAACAAAAAGTGCAAAAATAATCAAGAAATGATTTTTTCAGGTAAATTATCCCAATGAGAAATAGAAAAACGGGGAATGAGGAACAATCATTAGTAAATATATAGACATCCAAAAGAATAGTGTTGGACAACGTAATATTGAAAATATCTTTGAGACTTAAACTGTATATAGAATGAAAATGTATGACACAAATATAAAAAGCAGGAAGGGTAAATACTGTTCTGGGTACTAAAGAAGTGATGAAAGTACTAATTTATATTTAATTGGAATAATCAAGTTTGTGTTATATAATCTCTGTAATAACAGTTAAAGGAAGCCAAGAAGAAAACATAATTAAGCTTAGAGCATGAAACAGTATAACAAAAAATTGATTTTTTTTCCCATAAGAAAGAAAACAAAAAGGACAGAGAGAGAAAAAAATATAGAACAGACAGGATATATATATATATTTAGTATAGTATGATGGTAGCTATAAGCCCAAATACAGCAGTAATCATATTAATGTGTAAGTAGACTAAACATTCTACCAGGAAGAATAAGATTGTCAGAATGAATACGCATATTTTAAGTAAACTAACTATATATTGCTCATACAACATACACACTAATATTAAGAACCCAAGATGTTGAAAGCTAAAGGGTGGAAAACGTACACTCTCTAGATATTGTCAAAAGCTGGCTGGTGCGGCAAAGGTAGACTGTAAAGCTGAAACAAACTAACACAAAGCATTGTTGTAGATAAAGGACTTCTTAAAATTATATAGGACCCATTCATCAAGATTTAACATACTTCAACTTGTTTAGTAAAATAGCATCAAAATACAGAAGCAAAATTTGACAGAATTAAAATGAGAGTTGCTTTAAAACGCACAGAGTGAGAGATTTTAACACGCTTTTGGTAACTGAGAGAAAAACCAACACAAATCCTTGCAGATGTGAATGAACTTAATAACATCAAAAGCAAAATTCAACTCACTCAGCATATATGCAACAACAGTGAGCCCAGCAATGACAAACTTAATTTATTTCAAGTACAGGACATTGTTTACCTGAACAAATACATGCTTCTAGCAAAGTGAGTACCAGTGAATTTCAAGGAATAGATATATTCAAAGTACGTCTCAATGGACTTAAAGTGGAAACCAATAACAAAAGAAAACTAGAAAACCCTACATTGTTTAGAACCTAAAAAATAAACTTTTAAATAACTCAGAGTGTACAGACAATATCAACATGGATATTGTATTTTTTAACTGAATGATGATAAAATACCAAAATGCAAAGATGGGTGGGATGAAGCTAAAGTTGTGGTCAGTGGAATTTTTATCCTTAAACCCATAGAAATTAATATCAGGAATTAAATAGTTTTTCCTTAAATATTAGACAAAACACAAAAGCTGAAAATCAATCATCAAACCATCTATCAAAAAGTTAGAAAAAAAGTAAAAATTAAATTCAGGAAATTATGAGAGAATAAATAATAAGGATGAGAATCTAAATTAATAAAATGTAAGTAACATTTGATGAAAAGATCAACAAATGCAAATATTGTTTGAAAGGCCTAATAAAATGTACAGACATTTAGCAAGACATGTTGCCACAAGGATACATTAACAGCAATAACGACAGGGGACACACCACTAAAGGCAGTAAAGGGTGTAAAAGGATGTCATGATGCTTTATGAACAAATTTGACAATTTAGATTTGAGGAACAAATTCCTAGAAACCACTCCCTACCAAAACTGATAGAAGAGATAATAATCTAGTAACTGTTAAACAAATTGAAGCTGTCACCATCTTTTCTCAAAGAAAACTCAAAGCCCAAATGGCATGTTTGGTGAATTCTTACAATTATTAAGAAAGAAATAGTACTAATCTTATGCAAATTCCAGATAACTGAAAAAGAGGGACTACTTCCCAACTCACTATATAATGTTAGCAGAAACTTGACACCCAACCTGAAAGGCTAAACTCTCTCATTGAAATAGATGTGAAACTTCTAAGTAAAATATTGTAAATAAAAAATCCAACAACATATAAAAAGCAAAATTCATTGCAACCATGTGGGATTTATTGTAGGAATGCAATCATGCTTTAAAATTCAAAAAGAAGCAATACAATTTCAGGGGGAAAACAAAATAATAATCACATTTCAATAGATCAGCCTAAAATTAAGCACTCAGTGAAGATTTTTTTCAAACTTAGAAAACAGAAATTAAAAGTTTCTATATTTGTAATTTGATTTTTTAAGTATTTTAACACTGCATTTGAAAATGAATTACATAAAGCCTTACTTATGAGATTGAGAAACAAAAAATACCACTACCTTTTCTGCCCAGCATTGTAATGAAGTCTGAGCCAGTGAGATAAGAAAACAAAAGTCAGATGTGGAAATAAAGAAATATTTTTTTATTCAAAGATATGCTATTGACTTCCGGGAAGATGGCGGCGTGAGCAGAGCGTCAGAAATCGCCTCCCAATACTATATTTATCTACGAAAACACAGCAAATACATCTATTCCTAAAAGAGAGACCAGAATGCACAGGAAAGCGCACAGCATGCAGCTACACCCGAGAGGACTCGGCACCCCAAGAGGCAGGTAAGATACGGAGCCACGACCTGGTGGGAACCGAGCACTCCCCCACCCCAGCGCACCGGCGGGAGGAGAGGATTCAGAGCTGGGAGGGAGTGGAAGTACACCCCATGAAGTAGCCAGCCCCGGTGATCTGCGCGGGGAGCGCTGACCACATCGCGCAGTGCAGGGGAGATTGGAGAGACAGAGGGGCAGGATCTGAGCGGGGAACGCACCAGGGTGCTTGCAGCCGCTCCAGGAAGGAAAAAAAAAAGCGTGCACTTTCTTCAGCAATCTTAAAGAGACAGGAGCCCAGCGGAGGAGCCGGATTACCCCAGCACACTCAGCCCAGCAGGCTGGGAGTCCTGGGGAGTTTCAGATGCCTTCCAAACTTACACTTCTCATTGAGATCAACAGCGTCCTATACGTTCCCACCCCTGCCAGAGCGATAAAGGGCCCTGTGGAGCGGCGCAGCCATGGCTGCGGAATAGTGGGGCAAAAGCGCCACCTACGGGATTCCCACAGAATCTACTCCTGGTGGGCATTTATTTTTTTTGTTTTGTTTTGTTTTGTTTTTTCTTTTTTCTTTTCATTCTTTTTTTCTTTTTTCTTTTTTTCTCTTTTTCTCTCTTTCTTTCTTTCTTCTTTTTTTCTTTTTTTTTCTCTTTTTTTTCTCTTTTTAAAGTCTTAAAGAGCCCAGCTGACATACGCGGCAACTACCAGTGACCAATTCTATACCCATGAAAAGACAGAGGAATATGGTTCAGACCAAAATCAACCAGACGACCCCAGAGAGGGAGCCTGAAGGGATGGAAATGCACAGTCTTCCTGAAAAAGAATTTAGAATAAAAGTCATAACCATGCCGATGGACCTACAGAGAAATGTGCAAGAGCTGAGGGAGGAAGTGAGGGAACTGAAGAAAGACAATACAGAAATCAGACAAGCGATCGACGGGCTTAACAGCATAATGGATGAGATGCGAGAGACTGTTAATGGAATAGAAAACAGAGAACAGGAGTACAGAGCAGCTGAGGCAGAAAGAGATAAAAGGATTTCTAGGAATGAAAGAATATTAAGAGAACTGTGTGACCAATCCAAACGGAACAATATTCGCATTATAGGAGTACCAGAGGAAGAAGACAGAGAAAAAGGGATAGAAAGTGTCTTTGAAGAAATAATTGCTGAAAACTTTCCCTCGCTGGGGGAAGGAAGTAGTCTCGCAGTCCACCGAAGCTCATAGATCTCCCAACACAAGGGACCCAAGGAAGACAACACCAAGACACATAATAATTAAGATGGCAAAGAACAAAGATAAAGACAAGGAATTAAAGGCAGCTAGAGAGAGAAAAA